>MU226101.1:1946450-1958056 GCA_018584345.1 Thuja plicata
AGAAGGATTTGTGGTTTTCTTCTATTGTTTGTGTTATTTGATTGAAAGATTACACAATTTAATTGGGAAATATTTTAATAGTTTTCTACCAATTCTAGAAATATCATTCAAAATTTTAACATTGTAGATATTCTCTCTTCAATTTTTGGAAATTGTTTTAGAAAAAATCCTTTGAATCTAAATCTAATTGTAATACTGTGTGCCGCAGTGGAAAACTATATGTAAGTCGTGCAGGTCTTCCACATAAATACTCATCGAATTTTATAATTCAGAAAAACAAATAAATCATTCAAGCATTCCGTATAAGATAAGCCCTCCACCCAAAAAGATTATCTGCAGTTCCGATCATTTCACAATGGCCACATATGTAATTAATAGTCATCATAGTTTCAAAATAAAATAAAAAAATTAATTGACTGTTTACGGGAACGAGGTATAAGAATATGCTTTCAACCCCCAAACATTATCTGCAATTCCCTCCTCCATCCGCAATGGCCATCTCTTCACTGAATTTGTTTGTGGTTTTCATTTCATTTTTTGTTGTCTTCTTCCCCTGCCCAGGCCTCTCTCTTTCTCCTTCTCTTTCCCATCGATGCCCTTCTCATGAATCTCATGCCCTTCTTCGCTTCAAAGCGGGCTTCAATTCCTCAGAGTACTCTCTCACTTCGTGGGTAAATGGAACCGACTGCTGTTCGTGGGTGGGCATATCCTGCGACAATCACACCAACCATGTTGTTTCTGTGAGACTATATTTCCCTGAAAGCTTCTTCAACGGTTTGATATCTGAGAGCTTCTGCCAACTTCGATTTCTCAAATCACTGAGTATAGAAGGACTTAGAGGTACCAAAATTCTTTCTCCCTGTTTGGGAAATCTCTCTCATATGGAATCCTTATCTCTACGATATGGTAATGCATTGGGTGGGCCGATTCCATCTTTCCTTTGTTTGCTCACCCAACTTAAAGAGCTTGATCTTTATAAGAATATGTTCAATGGAAGCATACCTTCTTGCTTGGGCAATCTGTCTTCTTTAGCTTACCTTGACCTTAATTACAACCAACTTAGTGGAACCATACCATCCAGTCTGGACAATCTTTCTTCTTTGATTGAACTTTCCCTTGATGACAACCAATTTAGTGGAAGCATACCTACCTATTTGTGCAATCTTCCTTCTTTAATTGTGCTTTACCTTAACGGCAACCAATTTAGTGGAACCATTCCTCCATGCTTAGCCAATCTTTCATCTTTAGTTGGGCTTGACCTTAGTGACAATCAACTCAGTGGAAGCATTCCCCCTTCATTTGCTCAATTGTCCTTCCTCAAGTATTTCTCTGGTGCCGGCAATCAATTCAATGAAACCATATTGTCTTCATCACTCCCATCTTCTTTAGTGTGGCTAAGTCTGTCACTAAACCAGTCGGTTCCAGAAACTTTCTTTCACAACCTTACAAAGCTTGGGACATTGCATTTATTTGATTGTGTGTTAAATATCAGTAAATCTTGGATTCCACCCTTTCAATTATTTGAGTTACGATTAGTGTCAAGTATGATTGATGATGAAATTCCACCTTGGATGTCAACACAATTCTCACTTGATACATTAGAATTAGTAGACACTGGCCTTGTGGGAAAAATTCCCTCTTGGCTATGGGAAACTAGTTCTATGTTGAAATCTCTGAATCTTTCAAGAAATCACCTAGAAGGAAGATTATTCTCAAATACTTTACTATGGATGCCACTAGAAATCCTAGATGTGTCTAGAAATAAATTGAAAGGGAACATCCCTTCAGTGTGGTCTCCTAATATGACAGTATTACTCCTCAATGACAATTTTTTTAGTGGCAATATTCCTCCAAGCTTGGGCAAATTATCTCGACTTGAGATGCTAAATCTTGCAAACAACAACTTCACTGGAGTTATCCCTACAACCTTGTCCACGTGTTCTTCCCTTCATATCTTAAATTTGGGAAATAATAGTTTGGACGGAGGTTTACCACATGAATTCAGTAATTTGAGTGAATTATATTCATTAGTTGTTCATAGCAATAACCTCAAAGGATCATTGCCCTCCTCAATAGAAAATTGTTCAGCGCTGCAAGTTCTTGATATTGGAAACAATTCATTTGGAGGTAAAATACCTACATCACTTAAAAATCTTTCAAAACTAAGAGTATTGGTGATGAAGGAGAACAATTTTACAGGACAAATTCCTCTAGAGCTTGGCCAACTGATGAACCTTCAGATCTTGTTGCTTTCTTCCAATCATATCTCAGGTTCAATTCCGCACACAATTATATCATTGCAAGCAATGTCAATAGAAAGCCAAAATGGTTATGCATTGTCCACTTATGCTGGTTATGTATTATATTATGATGGATTGGATATGACTTTAAAAGGAACATATCAACACTACCCATATATTCTTTCCACTCTTACTTGTATAGATCTCTCAAACAATGAATTGGAGGGAGAAATTGCTTATAATTTTGGGAAATTGAAGGGGTTGAGGCTTCTAAACCTTTCAATGAACAATCTGAATGGGACCATTCCAAATAGTTTGGGACAAATGAGTCAGCTAGAGTCATTGGACCTTTCAATAAATTGTTTTTCAGGACATATTCCTGTAGAGCTTGAATCTCTAAGTTATTTGGGTTCATTGAATTTATCAAACAATAATCTTTCAGGGAGTATACCACAAGGAAAGCATATAACTAGCACATTTGGAGAATCCTCTTTTTCAGGTAATCCAAATTTATGGGGATGTCCCTTGCCCAAAAAGTGTCCATGGCCACAATTTGTTGCTCCTCCTCCCACTCCTTCAAGTTCGGTGAACAAAGAAAAGAAAAATTATGTATATCTATGGTATAAGATAACAATAGGATTGTCATATGGAGCATCTTTTGGAGGGATAATTTCATTGCTTTCAATGATGAGAATGAGTTGGAGAAGGAAATACTTTCATAAAGTTGATACAATCTTGAAGTTTTTGTTTCCATGGATGAAGAATTTGAGATTATGAAGGAAGCGTCTACAATTTATTGAAATGTTGGAGGTAAATTCTACACTTCCATAGTCTTTGAAGTATCTTTAATCATTTAGAATGTTATAATACTAATATTTAAAAAGAAACCAATATAGTTTTGCTAAGATAAATTTATATCATCTCTTTATTTGTCAATTGGAAATTGTTTGTAATTGTTATTAATATATAATTTTGTGTACATGGATATATAATGTTTATGGGGGATTTCTTGAAATGGTAGGGTATGCCTTTTAATTTTAATTTTTCTTCGTTGAAATATTGCAAAATTTAACACTGGCTTTGATTTTCACTAGTGAAATATGTATGTATTAACAGAGTATTGAGCTTTTGATCCAGAAACTACCTTTTCAGAGACTGATTCAAAAAATTGCGCAGGATTTTAAGGTACACATCCCTTCCCCTTTCCCTTATTTCTCCACATTCCATCAAAATTTGCGTAACCTGAATCAGTCCTAAAAATTGGTTTTATCGTTGGCGATTGTGTATCATGGTTAATGATCCAATTTTTAATTTATAGATCAATCTGCGATCACAAAACCCTGATGTTTTAGCATTGCAAGAAGTAGTAGAAGCATATCTGGTGGGGCTCTTTGAGGATATTCAACTGCTCAGAGGATTTGTGTAGAAAGAGCATAGAACTCTATTTGACTCTGGTTTTTCTTGGATTTAGTTGGTTAAAAAATTTAATCCTTAACTGGATGGCTTGTATAATGATGTAAATGTTGGACAACAAGAATTTTACTTATTTCATTGTTTCAGAAGTAGTCGATCTCTATCTTTTCTGTAAGATTGCAAAATAATTGCTAATGTGTAGAGGTAAAATTGATGAAAGATCCTATTTAATAATTGTTCTTTATTTATTTATAAGCACTTGTCTTCCTCACGATGACTCTTATAGTGATTACTCTTAAACACTTTTTTGTTAATTTGTTGAAGAATGATATGTAGTAATTTTTTTATGTTCCAAAGATACAATTTATTGATTCATATCTTTTTGGATTAGATGCATGAAATTTTCATAGTCTATCATAATTAGTAGTTTATGGCTTCTAGATTTTGACTGTGTAGCACTTTTTTTCATCAACGTTTTCGATCACACTCCATGATGATGAATCATCAAGATGATAGCTAAAAAAGAGAGGAAGTCCAAACATGATAACTAGCTCGATCTTTTTTAATGTTTATATTTCCAAATCATTATAATGAAGTCTACGATTCTATCAGAATTAGATGACGTTTATTTTGCATAAATTTGTTTTTCCTTTAATCCTGATAGCTGTGATGGAATCTCATTGTGCAGACACTAATTTATTAATTTAAATTCCATAAAAGTGCTACTCGGGAATTTTTGATCTATAATACCAAACAATGGCATTCTTAATGGGTACATATTATTGGTTGTTTTAATCTGCTGGTATGATAGTTGCGAATTGTTGAATATGTTTGGATTGCTGTGTTATTATAGCTCAAACCTTAAACACTAAAAATAGATTTTATGTTTACAACCAATTTGCTTGAGACTGCATAAGCATACAAATTTTGTATGTGCTCTTTGTTTTTTAAATGATTTTGTTTAAATATATTTATCTGGTCTGCCATTTTTGTAGAAAGATAAATTAATCCTTTAAGTCTTGGGGATGTTGTTGAATGGTGAAATTGGTTGCAATTTGGTTACCAAATGGGTGAGATGGGACCTACAAATGGGTGACACTGAGAGTTATGCTAGACTATATCTAAAACCCAAATAAGATGTGGTTGTCGAAACACTTTGTTTACCTTCTTGATATGAGTGTTTACAAAAATTAAACAGGAGGATAATTTATGTATGCTTAAAAATTAAAACGAGGATAATTTATGTTTTAATCTAATTTTAGAGTAGGATGATTAATGTTTTTATCTAATTTTAAAAGACGAATGGAATGATCTTAATGTATTTTTTATCTATTATAATTATTTGGTTAAAAATAAATGTAAGCATATGGCGTCAGCTATCCAACCCATTAATTTCCATACACCTGCACAATCCACCATACTGCCATTTCCATTGCCATAACAATAATTGCAATTAAAACTGTACTGTCATATGTGACACTCACGGCTCTGCAGTAGTAGTTTTTTTTATTACTCTTAAACTTTCTTTAAGGATTTGTCTGCATATTTTCTGGGTAAACATAAGTCAAGCTTCTTCCTTCATTTAAAAAATCATTTATTGATTGTTTAACTTATTAAGCTTAAGATTTCTTGAATTGAACTGATTGTACTAACTTCCTAAAAATAAAGCTTTTGAAAATATGCACACTACCATAACATTGATTTCCTTTCCCAATGCAAGGAGAATTAAACCTAATCTCCTACTCTCACTTTCTTAGCTTGAAGGTAATACAAAAAATTAAAATGCCAAACCAAAAAACTCTCACAATGGAGACTTAATAGCTATGATTGTTTATTCTATTATGTTCTAGCAAGTTGGTTATTTGAACATTGAGCAACACACTTAAACTAAATTTTGGTTCAATTCTCCTTTCTCAAACTATATTAAATTATTAATAAAGAGATGGTAATACCTCGAGGGCCCCTTTTTCCTCTATGGAACAAAGGTATAAGGAGTTAAAAACTTGAAGCCCATTGACAGCAACCTAAATATTCCCTACACGAACATCTCTCCATGACCATTGTATACAAGTTGTTCTTACCTTTTTGTAAAAAACTAAAGGACATTTGATTAAATTATTTTTAGAATTAAAAAAAAATGTTAATATTTTGTATGTTTAATTGATATATTATTTTATACTTTAAATATAATTTTGAGTTTAATTTGAATTCATTTAAAGTGTACATTGAATAACACGGAGTAAAAAAGATTGGCACATAATTTCAGCTTAATTTGGTTTCAAGTTAGCCCTATCAACTAAGCAAATAAAGTAATCTTTCAAATGTGAACATGTGGTATTTAAAAAACATAGAATATAAATTGGATACATATCTAATTATACTTCTAGATAATTTTGGTAATAGTTTAATTTAATAACTAATTTAGTCAACACTTTTGTAGATTTTGCATTTTAGCTACATAGTGCAATGAATTATGAATGAAAAATTGAAATGGTTACTATTCTTTGTTAATATTTTAATGAAGTATGAGATTTGTAGTTTGTAGTTTGGTGGCGCTTTTAACAAAGAGTGGATAGATTTTAAAAGGAATGGGGAGTGCAAAGAAAACACAAAAATATTAAGATTAGATGAAGAGGATGCACAAGTAACTTGGAACATTACAATAATGAAGCCTCCATATGCACACCCTCTATTTGTGGACACCTTTTAAGTTCCCTCTTCACCTTCAAACGTCAAACAATTTGTTTCACACTTTTCATGTAAGTATAAAGTTACAAGATTATGAATATACCTATTTGGGGAAACAAGAAATTAAAATAAAGTTACAATAATTAGATTATATTGGGATCCAAAAAAAAGGAGAGAAAGTTGAACTTAGAACACCAAATGTGTATATACATTTAGTATTATTTTTGATAGAAGAAGCAACAAGAGGGTGTTGGCCCGTGGAACAAAGGACTAGTAGCACATTAACAATATATTAATGGAACTAGTCAAAGCAGGTAGAACATTTTAACAGCATAATCACCAAATCTAACTCTGCCCCTATCAAAAACATAAACCACAATACTAATCAACATGATTAAACCAGAGTACTTAAGATGAACAGTAGCATAAAAAGTATCAGTTATAAGCCACGCAGGGCTACACAAAAATATATAAAAACTAACATTATCCTGAACTGCAAAATAGGGATCCGAGGGCCAAGCCCAGCCAAAATTAACCAACACATGGACACCAGAGATTAGTTCTTCCCACCCAACTGTTTAGACAGCAAGGTCCTAGCCCACTCCTCTTGCAGAAACAGGAACAGATCTTTGTTGTCCTTGTCCGCTTCCAACCTGTTGCATGCCAGCTTTTCCTGCACATGACAGAGGGTCGTAGCTGAAGCATGCATGACCTTTAGGGAAAATTTGTTGGTCCTCATGCAATGGTTCATTAGATCCTACATATTATTCTTAATCTCCATAATATCCTTGTCCAAATTCGAGAACCTCCTTTTGAGGGTGCCTTTAAATTTGTTTTTGTCCTCCATGGCTGCGGTATGGGGCTTATCCTGAGGAGGACTCAGGGGCGGGGTAGGGTTATTGGGGGTTTCCATGGTTTGCTAGAGGTTGGGCAGAGGAGTGTTACCAATCCTAGGGGGACTCATATAGCCATCCGAGGAACCTTTCTTGGACTCAGTGGAGTGGGAGTCATTTTCAGACAGGAAAAGCTCTTTAGAGGTCATTTCCATCAACCTAGTTTTACACTGTTCCTTGGAAATTCTATTTGACATTCGGCGACCCAAGCCACTTAAGTCCAGCTCTAGATTAACCTGGCTCTCTATCATTTTTCATTTTTTGGGCCTATAATCAGTCTCAGGAGTGTTGTCAGCCTCTTTCCCCTCTTTGTACTCCATAGACTCAGAGACATAAGACTCCTTCTGACCCTCCTTCCTACTGAGAGGGTTTTTAACACTTTTTTTTGTGGGTTGTACCCTTTTTATCAGCCATCTCAGGCTCCTGGGTGATACGGATGGACTGGGAGGAGGAATGGGTGCGATTTTCAGTTTTGGCCAGGGGCTCCTCCTGGGGCATCATCTGGATTATCAGAGGGGGTTGGGGTGCTGGGCAGATAGCTTTGTGAAACTGATAGACGCAGAGAAGGATGCCCTGATGGAGGATAGCTCTATCAGGGTTGCCTTTAATATCTAGGACAGTATTCTCTATGGAGTGCAGAAGATAGAAAGGTATGGAAATTAAATCCTTGTTCCTAATATGATTTAGGAACGGTAAGTGGTAGTTGTAAAACACAGTGAAATTACCTTCCAGTTTGAAATACTTCATCACAATGAGGCAAATTTTTGGCTAGAAGTCTGACAACTCCTCCTTGTTGAATCCCCCTTGTTTTCTCACTGACAGCTCACCGTCCTTGAAAAACTGCTTGAGGCTGGTAGGGTCGGGAGTCTGAGTGGTCTTTTTGTATTTCCTCCCCACCATACATTTAGTATTATTAATCAATAAATTTGTTTCTATTTTAACTTAGTTTTCATTGAAATGGTTTTCTCTTTGAGCAACTCACTTTTTAGGGTTATCTTCCAATGTAACTCTCCTATTTTTGCATATTTTAAATTGTTAAATTAAAATTATAACTATTTATATAGCAATTATGTGTCTATGTTGTTGAAGTAATGAAAACCTCCACTAATTTAGTTGTTAGGTTATTATATGATGGGGAGCTCCACCAGAATCATTTGTTTACAATCAAATCAATTCTATATAATTGACAATCTAATCAATGCATGATTATGTGGAAAAGTTATACATAGTAATGACTAGTGTATTGAATAATGATTTAAAATAATTATTTGAAATTTTATCCTTTAAATATATTACTGGGGTATATCTTCCTATCGACATAGCCATTGCACCTTGTTGAGGTGCAATTGCTAGTTAATAATACACCTTATTGATACATCCTACCCAACTATCAAATATTACTCCTTAGGAAAATAATGTTGGATAAAATAAATGACATAATTATAAAAAAAAATTATGTTTGTGTTATTATTGTTATATATGTAAAGCAATTAAAATGATTACGATGGGCATATTGGGTCATCTTATTTAACTAAGAACTATTTCCCAAAAAAATTTAAGGCTAAACTCAATTTCGATACATTATGCATATCACACTATCACTAGCACTTGCATCAGAAAGGGGTGCAAGGATTACGCCAATAGAAAAGTAGTAAATTAACGTGCTAAGAAGATATATGTTTTATTGTCTATGTAACATTTTAATGCAAATTTAAATTACATATATTTTTTCTTAACATTTTAAATAGTGTGTATTACATATTTGCGTATAATTATTTGAATGAAAGATTTGTAAGGATTTCAACTGTAAAGAATTTGTAATTGATACACTTCCTTTGCTTGTTCCTTTTCATTTATTTGTTATACTTAGTGAAACAATAAGATAGTGGGCTCTCCATGCTAGACAATGAATCTCTTGTTGCTGGCTAGTTCAGGGCTATACATTATTCCAAAGCTCCTAATTTGTCACAGGGCGAAAGCATATGTGCTTAGACTGTAGTGCGTACATACTCATATCTTATTAGGTTTTGAGCTTTCCCTTTAATCTATGATGGAAACTCGATCGATTAGAGGATGTAACATTTCAATAATGAATACTACACCGGTTGAGATTATTAGAGACAAATTTGATAATTAGAAATATAGTCAAACTCGTATGAGTGAAACATACTCATTACTTCTTCTATGCTTGAGAAGAACATAACAACAATCCTCCACTACCATTGATGAACCTCTTCGCATGAAATATTTTTGATATAGATTTTGGATTTTCCACCAGAAAAAGTTCAAAGAAAAATTAAAGAAAAAACATTTTCGTTAAAATAAAACTAATATTATTTACCTTGCTAATCTACCTTCATAAAATCATTATCCTTTTATTACTTACAAAACTAAATTTATTTAGGTAAATATAAATATAACAACATAGAGGAACATTTGAATATAAACTTTAGCACATTTCTTTCATACTCAAGTGCTCTATTTGAAGAAAAAATAGCAATAAAACTTTAGTCTTGTGTGAAAGTAAAAGAGGGTTTGCCGTTAATAACATTGATAAGAAAATAATAGAACAAGGAGGAAATATATACATTTTAGATTTTTGTTTTCTATTTCAATATAAGCTAAATTAAAAATGCAACTTCCTGTTGTATAAGGAAACTATTTTTTATTCTAAAATACAAACTTATATTGTTCTTTTCTTCATTTATACCTACGACCTTGGCATCCAAATGGTTTCCCTAGCTGCAACCCTTTACTGTGCTTCATCAAGAATTCCATGGAAGATTGGAAACAAATAGGGGTGAGGATTCTCTTTTGGACGTAAAATATTTCATATTTCCTTTTAAGCTTTGTGTTGATGTCAACCCTAGATAGTGCTGAGTTCAAATCTTCTACAATACAAATAAATGTCCTTTGTCAAAATTCTAATTAAGACAAGGTTAGTTATTTAACAAAAAAAATAAGGGTGATTTTCAATTGAGTCTATATTATTGCAATCTAAGTATAGTCTATATATTATAATGTGATTTTAAAGAGGAAATGCAATGTTAATGGTGCATTATGTTTTATCAAATGTATGAGAAAACCGACAACTTATCTTAGTTGTTACAAGTGTGGGTAAAGTTGTAATGTAAACTGCATACTCTCATCAGTATAGCTAGATGGTCAATATTTGATATGGGTTAGAAAATGGTTGTGAACCCATCTTTCATGGTTGGTCTTTATTTCTCTTTTCCATCCCTGTACTTATTTTACCTTGAGACTTAGATTGAAATGACATTTTTGATAAATTTACTTGTCCAGTTCAATGCCCTTTTACTTTTTTTTTTTATGAAATTGCTACTGTGTCCATTATTACTCTTAATGGGCATGAGAAATGGCATTTTACAACCGCCTACTAAAAAATATTCATATTGGTGTGCTATATTTTTTTGTTTTAAGAGTCATATATATTTTTAAGACTAATGACATTTCCTATATATCTTATTTACAGATTATGTGTAGAGAAGAAAAATCTGCACTAGAATTTCACCACACAATGTATAAAAGGAGAGAATAGCCTCCATTAATGATTGTTTATGATTCGTGTAGGGTGATCACTAAAGTTTTTTATTAGCTTGTGAAAATATTCAACTATTGTAGATTAAGTATATTATAATAAAATCATACTCCATTTCTAAACTTCTTTCAATTCTTTATGCAAGTTTTATAGTTGAGGCTGATCACTTCATAAAAGATTTGACCATAATTATTGAATACGTGGGCCAAGTGGAATATATAATAAATAAAGTGAAGGATGAAGGAGATTTTCATAGGTAAACAATTTTCTTAAAGTTCTGAAATTGATAGAAGAAATCTCCATGGATGTTTGGTCATGTTTTGATGGGTGGGATGGCTAGGCACAATGCTTGGATGATAAGTTCATAGGTTTTCAAAATGTGTGACAATAAAATCCATTTTAATGCATTGGCATCAAATAAAATATATTTATATTTTTACAAGGCATTATATTCTTGTGAAAATTGCTTAGTTGGAACCCAAAGCATAGATTTGTTGCATGTGTGGATATGCAAAATTCGATGTCTCCAAAGTTCTTCCTGATCGCTCTACCTTCTTTGTTGATTATTTTTTTCTTGCTAGAATTCCACAAAATAAACAACTTTGTGTAATCATCTAAAAATGGTCATCTAGACTATTAGCCCCTTTCTAGAATTATTTGCTAAAATACTCAATTGCTCATTCTTCATAAAATCCTAGCTTTGTCATTTATTCGATTATTTTTGGGCTAACCATTTTATCCTAAGTCTTTATTTATTTAAAAGGAATTCCCTTCCCTTTTATTAAATAAAAAGACCCCACCTTTCCTCTTATC
>MU226101.1:1958156-1997487 GCA_018584345.1 Thuja plicata
GGTTTAGTTTTAATTTATATATGACTCCACTACTTTTGTAGACATTGGAGCTGGGCAATATAACATAAACATTGTAAAGGAAAAAATATTGATATGACATTTTAATGATAGAGAAAAAACTATTGCTCTGAGTTTTTTTTATCTTATAACAACTCCCCTTTCTTCTAAATTGTTGCATTAGAAATCTATTCTAATGCAATGGTTTACAGAAGTGCACCACTTGAGTGTGTATGTGCACCACTTGAGTGTGTACACTTTGTAGTAAACAAATTCCCCCTTTCAATTTTTTTTAGATTTCTCCTAAATTTAGCTGTAATTAGTGGAATAGCGATGGTTTAGTTTTAATTTATATATGACTCCACTACTTTTGTAGACATTGGAGCTGGGCAATATAACATAAACATTGTAAAGGAAAAAATATTGATATGACATTTTAATGATAGAGAAAAAACTATTGCTTTGAGTTTTTTTTATCTTATAACAACTCCCCTTTCTTCTAAATTGTTGCATTAGAAATCTATTCTATGTACTTTATTAACTATTTGGGGTCAATATTGAAGTCTTCAATGTTCAATTCATATCTTTCCTACTCTAGCGTAGGGCTCACATGAGCCCCTGAATTCTTTAAGATAACCACTACATAAGCCTTGTATCACTAGTCTTTCCAGCACTTATTACAATTGTTTGGTTGTGTAAAACTTTTGGCATCTTTTTGGGTTGTGCAGCAACATTTTGGCTAGTCTAAATTTCTCACTGTTAGTAGAGATTAGATAATATGATTATTTAGTATTTTTTGGAGGGAAATTCTTGAGATCTACACATATTATACAAAACATGTTTTGAAATTAATATGAATGCACACCATTTAAATATCATGAAACATTCATAAAAATTATGACCAATGACAGAAAATAATTGCATCTTCTGAACCGGTCTAGAGCAATTGGCGCTCATCTCCATCATCTAGAGGCAACAGAAGATTAAGACCCAAGGCCGACAAAGTCCTTCCACTCTAAACCTCTTCTTTCATCTCCAAATCTATGATAATTGACGAAGAATCACAATGGCTCTGAAATATTCCTATTTGGGCTCCCTCCTCCTCACAAAATTCCCATTTACAAACGGAAGAAACCAGATCTTGATCACTAGAATGAAATAAGAAAAGCTGCCTACTAGAATCTGTGTTGGAAGCTTCAACAGCAGAAACATAATCGTTACAATGCCTGAACTAATTTCACCTTTTCCTCCACTAAACAGAGCACAGATCAAAATAACACTGTGCTCACTTCCCTCTATATCGTAGGCGCCTTTGTATCCCCTCACAAATTTTTAACACTACATCACTTCATGAGTTCAAGCTATATTTATTGAAACTTAGGGTGGTGGGAGTGAAAATGTGAAAACGTTCCACCTCATTGATTTGATATCCCATTGTTAAAGATTTGATTTTGCAAGATTTGGGTTTTATTGTTGGAAGATTTGATTCAAATTCATTTTTAGCCGGTACAAAACATCTTACTCCATTACTACTTGAAACAATATTTAACAAAAACAAGAACCTGGAAACTATTTTAGGAAACCTGTTTTGGTGTGAGACAAGTATTGGTGAAAGCTCACACTATATAGCCTATCGGCTAATAAACTCAAAATAGTGTAGACTAAAGTGGGTTCTATATCTTAATTAGAGAAAGTGTTTACTCCAGAAGTTGGTCTATTTCTAAGAAGAATTGGCACTATATCTCTGTTAAGTAATTAGCCGATACGCTTTCCCTGTAAGATCGCTCATGTATGATCCCTGTGAGATCGCTTGCGATCATACATGGGAAAACCCGCCTCACACCCTAAACCATCAATTACCCTATTTTCCTGCTATGGAATTGGTTAATAGGTAAGAGTGAAACCATGCTCAGATATATTTTTTTCCAAAAAAAAATTGCCCACTGCCTCGCACGTTATTGTTAGAGGAATTCAAGCTACGGGCGTTGGAGTTGTTGCTAATGGCGGGAAGTTGCTAAAGCCTTTCCAAAACATTTGTTTCCAGCAAATCCTTGACCTATGAGCTTCATCTTCTTGCAAAGGGTGGGATGGACAATCGTTCATGCACCACAAAAGAAGGGGCAGTTCCATTGATAATCCCTCTTCTCTCCTTAGAGGATGCAAAAACATAGGAAAATGTGGTAACATCACTGTTAAATCTCTCCATTTTCCCTAACAACAAGAAGGTCATCTTTGAAGCCACAGATTCCATTGATTAGATATGAAATCCCACAACATTATGCATATGTAGGTACCCATTTATTTTTTGATTAGAGGATCCATCACAAATTTCTCCTATAATCATTGCGGAGCAGGACAATAATTTTGTGTGTCAGAGTTTTATAGAGGTCCCAAATGAGACTATTTTCCATACTCCTAACTAAAAAATGACATTACTTTTGAACATGTGCAATCCATTTAAAGAGAAGTAGAAGTTTTTGTAGCTTTATATGGCTAACAAGAACCCTTATTTGTTCAATAATTAAGGGGGATTACACTTTGTGGGCTCTTTGTGGGGAAGATGAATGAGAGGATTTGGCAAAATCATTGGTAGGTGCACAAGGTGGAATTGGCATTGGCATTGGTAGGTGGAAGAGCTTTCTAAAGAATTGAAATATTATTTACAGGTTTGTTTTATTTGGTTTCTAATACTATAGCAGATTGAAGGTTGATAGTGATCAATGTTGGGATTAATGGGAAGTATGTACTAAGAGGGGAGGGTTGAATCAGTACCTCTAAAACTTTTGTATCCTTTAATCAATTAACCTTTGTAATCAATTTTATATCCATTCAATCTGATTTATACTATCTTGATGTGAGTTATATTAATTCATAGCATTAACATACATGTGAGCATTCATAGAAACATTCATGAAAGTAATTGACACATAACACAAGATATGATATCGCACAAAACTCTTGTAAGGAAGTAAAAACTGTGGTGGGGATGACACCCACAAAATCTTCACTATCTGCAGATTGGAAGGGGTTGGTTAAGGCTTACAATTTGATCACTTTTGATGATCTACCCTGTTAGGAGTATCGATGGAGACCTGTTAAAGTTTACTCTGTTAGGAGCTTTAGCAACACTGTTGAGTGTGCACTCGGTTAAGAGATTTGTTGGACTATTAAATCCACCTTCCTTGAAAGGATTTTTACACTTTTCTCCACTTGTTAGAATGATAGAAAATTACAAATTGATCTGGTAAATGCAATCTCCTATTTCTCATATAGATCCAATTTAGTTTACATGAAAAATATTATCACCTAATTGTGATTGAATAATACCTCTGATTCTCGGTATGCTCTGTTCTTGGTTATGATAACCATATTCATCTTTTGTTGTTCTTGTTCTTGAAACTCTCAATCTAATCCATGGATGTGCTCATATGCTTCATTCATGTTCTCTCTCTTCACATCATTAATAATAAATGATTGCATCATCTATTTATTGATAGATTGACTTCATCAAGATTTTATAAAAACAATGTTAACTCTAAGATAAGGTTTAGAACTTGTACCTTGATCTCCTAGTCTATATGTTTTAAATCAGTTAGACTGATTAAAGCACTTACATTCACGTTTCTTATCCCTAAAGAAATGGATTTTAAAAAAAAATCCTATAAATAGAATACACTTTCTTTATCTGACGTGGAAGTCAGATCCACTTTTTGCAGGCTGCAACTAACTTTCGGTTTTGTCTATCGGTCATGCTTGACTCTCCTTCAGTTTTGTTACATTGGTTGCACTATAATTGTCTCATCAGTTTATACTGTATCTTGCATGTCAGGTTCCTCTGTTGGTTACCTCTTTATATTTTTTTCTTTGTATTTTCGGTTTACACACTAAGTAGTGTTGTCATTCTCTTTACACTTAGTCATCTTTGGTGATCTCTTAATATCTGATCTTTTGTTTTCTCTTGTCCTGTCTTTTGGTGTAGGCTTACCGAAATTTTTGTTTGCATACTAATGGAAAATTAATGTCATCAATCTCCCCCTTTGACATTAGTATAAAAAATTGATATGTGCAAAATACTAACAAAATGTTAAGTATATACAACATGTATAATCCTTGGTCATTTAATAACTCCCCCTATGTATATATTGGTATATTTGTACATATGATATCTTTCCTTCTACATATCATCTTCCCATATGAATATACATATACATATTTACCATTTTCCCATCTGACTAAATGAATATGAATGAATACCTATTATTTTCCCTTTAATTTTGTACTCATATCATTTTCCCCCTTTTTTGATATTAAGGGCAAAGGTCTATACCTTAGAGTTTATCAAAAATGTGGGAGTGTGAAGAATTCATGTCTTCCATCATTTTCTCCCATTTTTCTTTGAGTTTCTCTAGAGCCATGTGCTTGAGTGTGATCTTTGAGTGTATGTCATAGATGTTGTCTGCTACAGTCATCTCGGGATTTGCTATTAGTTGCCTTTCTACACTGATGTGTTGTTGGAGCAGTATAAGGTTTGGTAGAAGTTGATCTTGGAGCTCGATTACTTCTTCCCTAAAATGTGTTTCTGCCTCCCATAGTTCCTACCTTAACCATTTTATCTTAATTATCTTCTCATAATGTAGTTTAACTACATTGTCTCCATCAGTGGTTAAGCTTTGTGCACTGTTTGCTAGATTTGTATCCATCTTTGCAATGTTGTCACTATTTTCTTTAGTGAACTTGTCTATTGTGCTCAATTTTTGAATCAAGGTTATAGCTTCAGTTATGATTGGATCCAATTTAGTGATGAATTATGATAGCTTTACCTTATTAACCACCACTTCTTGGCTGATGTTTTCAATGATCTTTTCTTGGTACTTCCTCTCGGCTCTCTCCTCAATTGCCTTCTTAGCATCAATATTTTGAGTTGTGATTGGGTCAGTTAGAGTAGCTAATTGATCTAGTATTGGTTTGTTCTAATCAATATAAACATCATGCATAATTTGATGTAATATGTCCCATGTTGTCTCCAGTACTATGGAGTCCCTGTGTTGCTTCTTCAGCTTCTCGTGTAATGCCTTTCTTTGGCATATTCCTCCATATTCTAGTAATGCTTCAAAGTCAAGTGTAGATGGGTCACACTTTGGTATTTCTATAAGTTCATCCAATGTGACTTCCAACTTGTTCTTCTTTATTTTCTTCTTCTGTGAATCACTAGAATGTAAAACCATTGTCAATTTCTCAGTTTTCTCTGTTGTGCTCGATGCAGTGACCTATTGTGCTTCTTTTTTATGCTTTCTATCAGTTTCAGCTTGTCAGGTGTCTGTATACATCTCCACATTCACCTTTACATCATCAGTAGCACCTTTGTCAGTTTCCTTAGGAGTACCATCTTTAGGTTTGTCTCCTTCATCGATTTCCTTTATTTTAGTAGTCTTTGTTTCTGCATTCTTGTCTTGTGTGTCTACATCCTTTTCTTTATTTCCTCTAGTAACCTTATCAGTGTTAATTACATCTTGAGTGGCTCTGATGTCTTGCTGACCATCAGTGTTGTTTTTCTTTTCTCCTTCCCCTGCATCCTTGGGAGTGTCCTTTTCTGATGACTTGTCCTTCTCTTGTAAAATATTGATAGCCTATATCAATATTGGCATGTTCCTTTGAATGTTTACTTGTGCAGTATCAATATTTGTGTCTTTCTCATCGGTTTTTTCCTTTGCAATAGTGACATCTTCATCTTTATTCACTTCCTCTGCTGGGTCATCGGTAATATCAATGACATTAGTATCCACAATGTTGTCATTTATGGTGTCCGGCCTTGATTCATCTGCAACATCTTCATTCTTTTTTCCGGTTGTGTCATCTTATTCCTTGTCCAACTCAATAGATGTGTCATCTGGATTATCTTTTATTAAGACCTGTTCAACATCTTTCTCGGGGTTGTCTTCCTCAATAGGTCTATTCACTATTTTACACCATTTTTTGATGCTATCTTGTTGAAGCTCTATAATCTTTCCTTCAAGAAATTTATATGCTCTCAACTTCGGTGAGAACTCCTTTTTGTGTTTCTCCATCATCTCATCTATTTCTACCTTCTTTGATTTAGGTGGCATGAGAGTAACAAGTACTTTTTCTCTTATTTCCTTTTCAGTTTTTAAAGCAAATGTCTATCTACCATATAATCTATCTAATAGTTCTCTTGGTACTTGATTGCCTTCAAACTGAATTGGTACATATTTAAACTTGTACATTTTTGCTATGATGGAATCCTCTACTTTATTCTGATCTTCTGGGTCTAATTTCAACCATCTTCTGATCTTTGAATCTGTTATAGATCCAGAATTTGCAATAGATTTGCATATGTCATCAATAGATTCAAGAGTTTTTACCTTGACATTTTCTGCCTCTGCAGCTTCATCCTTCTTGATGTCTTCTATTTCCTCTTGGGTTCTTATGAATTTCCTTCCTCTTTTGTTTTTCCCTCTCATTGGTGTGGCAGCTTTCCTCTTTTATGTCCTGACCTTTCCTTTCTTTAAAGGTGAAGGAGTAGAATCCTTTGATGTTTGGCTTCTTGTCCTAGAAGCATCTATTGTCCTTGGCTTCTTAGTTGGTGGAGGAGGTGGTGAGTCTGACTTTGTTTCCTCAGAGTCATCCTTTCCTTCATCTTTACTGACAGATAACTATTCTTTAGTTTCTTCCTCATGTTCAACTTCTTCATCATGTTTAGCTTCTTCCTCGGTTGCTGACAGTATAACATTTCAGAGAAATCGTCACTTCACTTTCTTTTACCGACAAGTTTCAGTGTTGTAGACAAATTGTTCACTTTTCTTGGCTATTGATGAGGCTCGATTTAGTCTTAGCAACTTTTCTTTTAACCGGTGCATCTCGGTAAGTGTAGGCAGTCTTAGCTTTGAGTGTATATCGACAGGTTTTGGTATATATGCCCGAAAGCATAGTTATTATAGATTTTGACAAGTAATACCATGATGCATCTTTCTTATGCTAACTTGGCATTTAATCAATACATATTATGGAACATGATGTAATGTAATGTCTTGAGTAATGCAGTTCCATACTTACTTGTTCTACTTAGGTGGGGGTGGTGATGTCACTAGATCCATTGGATGGGGTGTCACCATTTGCATTGCTCGGTCTAGCTTCATCATTGCTTGAAGATTTTCTCCACATTTTGTCTCTTGCCCTCCAGATATCTTCAATGGTGTTTCCATTGTGATGTGTGCTTGTCTCTGTCATTTGGTCTCTGTAATCTTTCTTGAGATGACCAACTTGATGACAGTGTAAGCATGCCATTCTAGGGTTAGTCTAGCCTCTAGACTTTCTAGTCCACTATCTCAAATAGTTTTCAACAATGTGACCATATCTTCCACATGTTGTACAATTTGTCCAAGTATTGTAGTCCCATACATATTGGTTACCGACTCTTTTCAGTTGATAGGGATTTTCTTGACCTTTAGGCTTTCATTCTTGCCTTTTCTTTTTCCAGCATTCAATAGTTGTGTGCCCATTCATTTTGCAAATAGGACAGTACTTGTCCATGTAGGTTTCCTTCTTTGGTTGTTTCATCTCAGACTTACATTCATATGCTTTATGTCCTTTCTTGTTACATTTATAACAAAATCCTATGAATGAAGATGTAGATTTAGGAATACCTTTCATTTTGTCTCTGCATACATTTGATGTATGGCCTTGCTTTCCACAGTGATTGCATGTAAGCTTTCTTGGTCTTGTATTTTCATAGACATTCTTTGGATCAATTTGATTTGATTATTCTCCATTCTTGATAAAGCCTAGACCATTATTGGTGTTGACTTTCTTTTATTGTTTTCTTCAGCCTTTTTGATAATTTCATTATGTTGTTGCTGAGTTCTTATTTCATGTTTTAACTTTTCATTCTCATCCCTTAGTTCACTAATAGCTTTTGTTCTTTCAATGAGTTCAACATTTATTCTATTTGCCTCTTGACTCATATGAATAATCTTATTTGTGACTTCATGGTGATGCTCTGAAAGTCTTTGTATTTCAGACTCCTTTTCTTGTATCTTTTATGTTATCTTTCTTATATCATCAATAGCTAGTGTTCTTTCTTGCTCGACTTGTCTAGCATTGTTCACGACATCAATCATCCTAACCATCTGTGTCTCTTGACTGATTTGCAGAGATTTAACTTGTCTAGCCTGATGTAGAATGATTTCAATTAGGCTTATGATGCTTTCTTCTGATTTATCTGATGCTTTGCTTGTAGTTGATCCTGAAGACTCAAAGAAATATGGTATTTCTTCCTCATGATAATCTATCTCATTACTATGAGATGCCATATTCTTTCTTTCATCTAGTAGCTGTCTCATGTTGATTCTAACTTCTTTATATTGTTCATAGAACATCTAAATTTCAAGCTTCTTATTGTCAATATTTTTATCAAGTCTGTACTTCTCCATTGTGTGATCTTTTCTCTTAAGCCTTTAAGCTTTCCAAGAAGAGACTTAGCTCTAATAGCAATTGTTGGGATTAATGGAAATTATGTACTGAGAGGGGAGGGCTGAATCAGTACTTCTAAAACTTTTGTATCCTTTAATCAATTAACCTTTGTAATCAATTGTATATCCATTCAATCTAATTTATACTATCTTGATGTGAGTTATATCAATTCATAGCATTAACATACATGTGAGCATTCATAGAAACATTCATGAAAGTAATTGACACATAACACAAGATAAGATATCGCAGAAAACTCCTTTAAGGAAGTAAAAATTGTGGTGGGGATGACACCCACAAAATCTTCACTATCTGCAGATTGGAAGGGGCCAGTTAAGGCTTACAATTGGATCACTTCTGATGATCTACCCTATTAGGAGTATCAGTGGAGACTTGTTAAATTCTACTTTGTTAGGAGCTTTAGCAACACTGTTGAGTGTGCACTTGGTTAAGAGATTTGTTGTTGGACTGTTAAATCCACCTTCCTTGAAAGGATTTTTACACTTTGCTCCACTTGGTATAATGATAGAAAATTACAAATTGACTTGGTAAATGCAATCTCCTATTTCTGATACATATCCAATTTAGTTTACATGAAAAATATTATCACCTAATTATGATTGAATAATACCTCTGATTCTCGGTACGCTCTGTTCTTGGTTCTGATAACCGCATTCAAATTTTGTTGTTCTTGTTCTTGAAACTCTCAATCTAATCCATAGATGTGCTTGTATGCTTCATTAATTTTCTCCTCTCTTCACATTGTTGATAATTAATGATTGCATCATCTGTTTATAGATGGTTTGACTTCATGAAGTTTTGATAAAAACAATGTTAACTCTAAGATAAGGTTTACAACTTGTACCTTGAACTCCTAGTCTATGTGTTTTAAATCAGTTAGACTGATTAAAGCACTTAAATTTATGTTTCTTGTCCCTAAAGAAATGGATTTAAAAACAAATAAATATCATATAAATAGAATACACTTTCTTTATCTGACGTGGAAGTTAGATCCACTTTTTACGGGCTACAACTGACTTTTGGTTCTGTCTGTCGGTCATGCTTGACTGTCCTTCAATTTTGTTCTATTGGTTGCACTTTAACTATCTCGTCGGTATGCACTATATCCTGCATGTCGGGTTCCTCTGTCGGCTTACTCTTTATCTTTCTATCTTTGTATTTTTGTTTTACACACTAAGTAGTGTTTTCGGTTCTCTTTACACTTAGTCATCTTCAATGATATCTTAATATCTGATCTTCAGTTTTCTCTTGTCTTGTCTTTCGGTGTAGGCTTACCAAAAGTTTTGTTTGCATACTAATGGAAAATTAATGTCATCAATCAATATAGACAATTTACTTGCAAATCATATCAGAGCAATAGTAGGAATTTGAAGATGAATTAATTATTGGTCAAATTTCTAATTACATTTATTATTGGTTTAAAGAAGAATTTATTGGATTATTTTTATTTTTTGATCCATAAGGGGCCGAGGCCGAGATGTATATATTTATAAAATACTAAAAACATCATAGTATAGTAGAATTTGCAAGTTCAAAACCCAATCCTACCAAGAGGATTGTAAACAACAAAAAGAGCACCAAAGGCTCATCCGACAATAATAATGAGTTTTAAACAAAGAATATTCTATAAAAAACTAAAGAGTAAACACCAAAACATTCACAAAAAATCCCCTTAAGGACTTATCTCTTGGAATCAATCTGATGTTGAAGTGGTATCATTCTCTGAGCTTTCTATAGAGTTTGATTTTGGGCTTCCACCCAGGATAGAGGAGGCACTTTCTTCATCTTGTTCCTCATCAACAATATCCTTTGTTGGGTCCTCATCTTCATACTCTTCTTTAGCATCCCTGGCCTCATCCTCTCCATCATCTTTCTCTACCTCTTCCTCTTCCTCTTCCTCCACCTCCATTCCTTCATCTTTCTCCTCATTATCTGAGGAGTCTGGGCTTCCCAAGCCGTCCAATTTCTCTTCATATTTGTAACAGCAGACCCAGGTAATGGATTCATCTAAATTTTCCCTGTAAGGAACATTCAAACCATCCTCTATGCCATGAAATTTGGTGATAAATTGTAATCCTCTTCTCATCATGCTCCTACGTAGTTGATGATCTTCCCACTTCCATCCCCATAGAATGAAGAGACATCTAAGAGGCCTGCCTTAGATGTTTCATCTTGGGCCAGACCCAAAGCCAGAAAATGGTTCTCCAGTGCTCATGACCGTAGTGAGATCCCAAGGCAGTGGGGTGGTAAGGTTAGAGTTGATGTTTATAATAGCATTGTGAAGACCCACCATATATTTTTTTTAAAACAAACGACTGCAAATCTCCTCTGCCAGGATTTTGGATGAACCTGCTACCAAGATACTAGCCAAAAAATAGCACATATATTTGACTATACTCTAAATCTATTATTAGTGCTTAGAAAGTTGAATCTGAGTACTTTCCTCACCATGTGTATCACCAGACGGTGTTGGAAGTTACAGACTTCCATGAGCTGATTAGTGGTGATGGGGGTGTTAAAGGAAACCTTCTCTAATTCAGAGTGGAGTTTGATCGGAGTGTCAATCTGTGATTTCTAAATCCTAAGTGAAGCTTTTCTCTAGAAAAGAAGCTTGTTTTGTTAAACTCCAAGCTAAATCAACCAAAAAGGAGTCTAAAATTTGTCTTAAATTTGTGTGCCAACCCACATGCATAAACTTCCCATTTGGTATAATCCATCACATCACCACCATCTACAAGCTTCTTGCATACCACCTTGATCCTATGGCATGTCTTGAGGAATTATGCAAGATTGGCAATTTCCAATTTTAGAGTTAACTAAAAACACCTCTGGAAATAAGTCATCATTCTCTCCGAGAAAAAAGTTAACAATTTCACTAAAAAAGGAGATAAAAGAAAGGTCTGTACAAAATCCTAAGGACAATAGTCCTTTCTGACAGAAGCGATGAAGGAGTTGTAGAGAAATTCTACCCAACAGATACATATTAAATGTGATGTGACTGAGGGAGAGATTGTAAAGCCTCTGAAGTAAACTACCCATAGCTTGTGCAAGCTATGTTAGGATTGGATTATAATGAGAGGGGGGGTGAATTTGTATAATAGCACTCTAAACTAATTCTTCAATTACTTAAACATTAATCATACATTTGCAATAAAGTAAAGAACATAAGAAAATTATAGAATACTCATAACACCATGATTTATTTACGAGGAAACCCTAGCCAAGGGAAAACCCCAGTGGGGATGATACCCACAAGCATGTAATAAAGTATAATGTCCCTATAAGGAGACCTAGCCCTATTAGGAGCTGAATGTTACATAGTACATTTCCTTGTTAGAGGAATAGAAACCCTATTAAAGATTCACAACACCCTATTAGGGGCCTCTGAGCTTACAACTCTTACAATGTAATTTTGTTACAAAAGGTTTTCAGTCATGAACAAAACAAGCATCACAAATGCTTTGATAGTTCTTTTATAGCTCTACCATTCTCTTCTCTTCCATTTGCATGTCTTCCCTTCCAGATAACTATTATTCACATATACATAATCTTTACCAAAAATATCTTACATATATATCTCATAACTTTACAAAGTCGGCTCTCTAGATGAATATTACAAATATTACAAAGTCGGCCTTCAAAACACAATAAATTTAATATAGTAAATATCAAATGCATTGTCAGCACTCTTGCATACTCAATGTATAGGCTATCAACAACCAAAACACAACTTTGATTGCCTGGAGTCCAAGTCATACTCCCTCAGTCTTTGTTGTTTTCCAACTACTATGTATCGTTGTTCTTTTGTAGTCTTTCTGTCTTCAAATCCTTATAACTCATCGTAAACTTAACCAAATCCAAATTGATCTTAGGTGTAGGTCATACATACTCCATACTATCTTCTGTTGATGGGGTTTTGCTGACTGGGTCTGCCAACAGTCATAAGTTGTCACCGGGTTTCAGGGAAACCGGCCAACTTTGCCTACAAAGGTTGTCCGGGAGAATTATATTCTCCGGGCCTTCAAGCACCTAGGTGTCGGGTCATGACAGTGCGAGGCTCGATTGGGAGAGGTGACTATTTTTGAGGGGAATAGCTGGTTTCTTCAACTCATCATCATCTCTGGAGATTCGATAGAGTAAGGTTCTCCCTAGCGTTCTATATTTAGAAAATAAAGCGAAAAAGATCTGACAGGGTTAGAAACGTATCATCTAACTACAGTCACATTGAAATGTCTGAAACATCGATAATACTCTGATAGACTACACTAAATACCAAAGAAACACATAACCATCAGCTAGCATTTTATCAGTAGTGGAAGTAAAGAGTTCATTAATCTACTTTAACATACCAGAGTAAGAGACATAAAGGATATTAAAACATGAAATACCATCAACTCAGAAGCAAGAATGCCAACAACATCATTGCCAAGAATTCTTCCTTCTTTATTAATGTTCCTTCCAGCAAGCACTGGTGCGTGATACAATGGTGGCTCTAGGGGAGAATCTAACTATTGAGAATAGAACAATGGAGCACTGAGCTCTGCCACTAAAATGAGAAATTCCTTTGCTATTATCATGGACAACAAAATCATCAATTTCGCCGACCCTTGGAAATGGGCCGGTTTGGCTATTTATGCAACTCTTCTAACCTTAACCCTATTTTACATCATATCTCAATAAAATACAATATCTGGGGGTCGGTACTACCTACGCCACCCTAAAAACGACCTGGAGATGGAATAGGTCTTCCATGTCAGAAGAATAAGACAAGAATATACAGCGGAAGAATCAGCCTCGAGAAGAAAGCCAAAAAGGAGGAAGAAAAAAGTAGGTCCCCCGAGGACCGAGGCTACATGCCTCATAAATAGGAAATGTGGTGCCCTGTCTCTAATGTGCCAGGTGTACCTTTGAGCGGAACCTCGAGAAGACCACCTTGTCAGAAAACCAACTTCTGAGCCGACGCCTCTTTGATGTGGCCAACCACCTTCTGACAGTCTTTATTAACCGCTTCTAAAAGTGACCGGTCGGCCTCGGGGACCGGGACACAGATCAATTTAAAGAATACAAAATTTTTGGATCTAGGACTCTGAGATCTGGGAACTTTCATCCCAAAAAGAATAAAGAATTCCCAATACTTGAATTCTCCCGGCCCCCGGAGAAAGCTCAAGGTTGCTTATTATCGTTGAAAGCCTGGAAGAGGCGGGATATGCCATCTTCATCTACATCTTTCAGGCTGGCCCTTCTGTGCTTGGCCACTTCAACCTGTTCCCCCAGGTCCAGAACATTTTCTTTGAATTCATCCGCCATCCTCGCCGCATCATGACCCTTAAGTATCATGTCGGTTAACTTTGCCATCCGGGCCCCATCTATCCCCTCCGGGGACTGATACCAGGACTTCATTATTTCATCAAAACTCCCCAAAACTGAATCTTCGAGGGTACATGTATCTATGCTAAGGGGATCAACCCCAGAAGCCTTTATTACATAAGACTTGTATAAATTAGAAGAATGGTTTATAGTATTTACCTTTTCTTGCAAGGACTCTACCAGTTGCTTGGTTACCTCCAATGTGAGGTCAAGTCTGGAGTGCTGAGTTCTTACAAAGTCAAAGGACTCTTCACCTAGAATTTTAGACTCAAAAATCATGTCTTCTCCCAAGGTAAGGAGCTCTTTGAGCTCCACCTTCCGCGCTTGGTAATTTTTGGCTTCACTCTCCCACTGTTCAATGAGCGCTTCCGCTTGATGAATAACCTGCCGGGCTGTGTAAAAATTGGGGAGGGTGGACACCAGGAACTGTCGGGTGTTTCCTATTTGCAGGGCGACCCACTTGTCCACTGCTTGGGCTTTCTTTTTCATTATTTGCAGGGAGTCTATATCACACTGCGGTAATTCTTCTGATGTGGAGGTCTCTGGAGGAGCGACATTGATGGGTCTGGCTAGCTCAGCAAGCAACCCTATAAGGTTTGCGTTCTTTTCCTTTTCATCCTTGAGCCTCTGGGCTTCCTTTTCGTATCGGGCCTCCACTGCCCTTGCTACCTCCTTCAGCAAATCTACCTCACCTTGCTTTCCCCTTTTGCCTAGGGATACCTCTGCAACATTGTAGTCTACGGGATCTACGGTTTCTTCATCGACATCCGAGGGAGGTGTTGCCACAACAGCAACTGCTTCTCCACCTGGCCCAGTTCGGAGAGTATGAACTATCCAGGCTTTCTTGGCCTTTGGCGGGGCCTGGGCTTGGGCCATCATTTTCTCTAGGGAGAGAGGAATCACAGGGGTGGACTGAGCCTTTCTTTTCCTACTCTCTACCAGCCACTGCGGGAGGAGGGGTGGCCTTCCTGCCAAAATTTGTTCCCTTGATTCTTCCCCGGTGTTTTGTGGCTACAATTCCTCGGTGGCACGGACCTCATCCATCCTCCCCTCCTTGACTTCTTCTGCAGCAATATTTTCTTTGTCAACCTCCATCTCCTCAGCCTTTTTCCTGTATGTCTATTGCTGGGTCTAGACCTTGGTAGGCTTCTTCAGGGATTTCTTCTTCGAGCTGCTCTTTCTCTTCTTGTTCTTCTTCTGCCAGGGCTTCTTCTTCTATTGGAAGTAGGGGAGGTATCAGGCTAAGATTCAGAGTTTGGGCTGCTGTGATAACCTGCCCGAAGGTTTCTCCCGGGAGTGGCCCTTGAAACATGGTGGCTAGGGTTACGGTTATTCCCAAAGGTCTAGTTCCCCCAGTGGATGCCATTTGTTCACCTTGCTTTAGTTGGTCCACTCCTGGACCTTGTATTTCTTGAACCCCAGAGATAATCTCTAGTTCTGGCTCCTCTTCCACCTACTTCTCTTGTTCCTGTGTAGGTTCCTATTCCACATCTTGTTTCGTGGCCTCTTGTTCTTCCCCCGGGACTTCTGTCTCTGCTTGTGTATTGTCCCCTTGCAAATTTCTGAACTCATCGGTTGCAAATACATCATCAAATTCTTCTTGTAGAGGAGGACTGGCTGGGACTTCTGCAGGCTCTATTTCTTTCTCTGGCTCTGGGGAACTGAAAGAAAGGATCTCTATTTCTGGGGGCAAGGATGTCTCTGGCGCTGGTACCAGCTCTGCTTTGGCCTGTCTGATGTGCTTCCTCTTCCTCCAGGTAATCAAAGGTGGCCCTGCATCGACTATTGCCATCGCTTCCATGGGATCCACCCCCGTTGCCTTCACCATTAGGGCTACCAGCGATGGGGAGGAAGAGGGACGAATTGGTCTAGCCATGAGCGGGGGAGTGGCTAGCCTCGTTATTAACTGCTCCCTCATCTGCTGGGAGGCTGCCACAAATTGCTTGATCTGCTCCTGCATAGGGACTTCTTGCGCAGGAGGGGTCATTTCTATCCCTTTTCCCTTATCTACCCCCTACGAAGATGTCCCGGCCCCCAGAGTCAATTTGGGTCCCAACTGTGGTGTTAATTTGGGTCCCGGCTGTGGTGTTAATTTGGGCACCAGTCGGGGAGCTTGGCGGGTACTCCCAGGGCACACCCTCTTGAAATAGACGTGACTTTTCTCGAACACCTCCCAAGTGAAGTCCTCAATCGTGGGCCCCTCTTGGGTGGCCCAATCAACTGGTGGAAGAGCCATTTTATCGATCCCCTTGGCTTTGTACTGGGGGTCGATGGTGGGGGCGGTGTCTGAGAAATCCTCTGAGAACTTCTGGAGTCTCAACAGTTGCATCATTCCAATCGTCATCCTAACATAGTGCCGGCTTCGCACCTCCACATCATCTTGGCAATCTGCCTAGAAGTCCTCCATATGTAATTGATGGGGCTCTGAAGCCCAGGGCAGTGTCGTTGCTATTTTCCCATGCGGATCAAAGTTCTTCCACGCCAGATAGAATTCCTGCAAGTTATAACTTTTTAGCTCATTGTCTACCTCCTTCATGGCGGCCAGACTGCAGTTGTAATTCCCATAGGTGATTGGAAATGGAATGTTGGGTATCTTTTTGAGAGAAAAGAGGGTATGTACCTCCATCAGCTGCCTGCAGTATTACAATAGCACGATCTTGTCCCCACAGTGTTTGGGCAACAAGTAGGGTTTCCCAGAGAAGCCAGTGACCCTAATGTATGTGTGCTGTTGGAATTGAATATAATAATGTCCATAATTTTGGACCAAGTTCATCGCCTCCGAGGACAGGCGGTATCCAGCATCCCGGGTGGGGGTAAGCAGATGGTAGTAAACGAACGAGTCATTTACCTGGCAGAAACTGGGGAAGCTGGCCTCCCATTGAATTTGTGGGAAATGGTCCCATGGTGCCTTTTGTTCTGGACCAATCCTGAGCACGCCATGTGTAAGTAGGCCATTGGAATGGGGCCTTTGCTGGGCTAGGGCCCAGAAAATGTAAGAAGACATAGAGAACTTCTTCTTCCAATCTAGTTGGAGGAACTGGGAGTCGACGTGATTAGAGATTATTGCAGCCCAGTCAAAGAATTCTCCCTTGGTGGAGATGCCGAGGAGCAAATAGTACATCCATTTGGAAAACTCCTGGGCGGAGGGCTGCCCAAACACCCAGGCCAATGCTATTATCCCCATCTAGATGCTCTCCTTGAATTCAGAGCGGGGGATTTCTATCTTCATCCTCTTTGGGTCCCTCTTTGGGGCCTTCAGCCAGTGGGTATTCATGTACACCCAGGAAGCATCTTCCATTTGTGTAAACTGAGCCAAGGTGTCAGTCCTTGTAACTACTATGGCTCTTTCGAATTGTGGGATTTCTAATCCCACCCAGAATGTGTCTGGGTGAAGGGATACCAGAGGAGTGGGGTATCCTGTGGGTTCTGTGGCTGCAAGCATAACAACGTGAACAGAAGAGTTGTAGTTAGCTGCTAGTGTTAGGATAAGCTCTGGAGACTACACAGAGCACGGGAAGCAAGCTACCCAGAGGATCCCAGAGGCTTCGACATTGATCGCTAATTGGTCTCCAGCCTGTCGCTGGATGTGCATCACTTTTACCAGGGCCTGCATCTCTGCCTATGTTCCGATGCTAGTGTCAGTTATAAGCTTAACCTTGGACTCAATCTTTGAGCCCGTGATGACGTTGTTCTGCATGAACTTCATGGTGAGGGGTAGTTTCTCCAGGGCCCTTTCCATCTTGGATTTTACAGCTTCCCTGGTGGTCGTTGAGGGAATTTTCAGACTTCTGGGCGGGGAGGATGCGGACGCTTTAGACATGATTGGTAGATGAACTCCGGGAAGTTGCAAAGTAGAGCGACCGTCAGAATATTTTTATCAAAATAAAATAGTTACTCTGGGGTCCGGAGATCTTACCACCGCGACGCTTGCATTTCCTGAAAATTTAGTTTCATGCAAAGATACCCAAAAAGCAAAACACATCGTAAACTTAAGATTTTATTAAACATCTGGGTCTGGGGATTTTATCACACTGAGTAAAGACATAGGATGGACAATGGTAGGAGACCCGAAGCCTGAAGAAATGACCGTTAGCGAGAACATGTAAAAATCCAAGTCATCACGCCCACATGGGCGCCATGTGCGTAGGTATTAAATGGAAGTTATGGCGATGACGGCGGAGCCAACTGTCCGAACGCACAAAAAGTGGAGGCCACTTGGCTGGAATTGATTGTGTGCATGGGACATAAATGAGGTTCTGACAGACTCCATGGAGGAGAGAGAAATCTACCTGTTTGAAACCAGCCGAGAGCCAAGCTTCAAACAGGTGGTTTTCTTCCTTAAAACGAGCTCAGAGGCAGAAAACCAGACACAGAGGTGGCTCGACCAGCCCATTTAGCCACCCAAAAGGATATACATGGAGCTGAGAGATATATACAAAGACACAGGAGGATATATACAGAGACCATATACAACTATATACATATATACATGAATATACGACATGGGACAACGCCCGCAGGAAAACCAGACGAGGCAGAAACATATATACAGCTATCTACAAAGTTTATAGACAAACCACTTTTGCGCAGAGGGAAGACAACCCTCGGGCAGAGCTGACCCACCAACGGGCGGCAAAACCAGAAACACAACGAACCAGATGAAACCCTGAAACAAAACAAAACAGGACAAACAAAAACCAACAAAACCAAAGAAAACCAGAGAGCGAAAGCAAAATAGAGAGGAGGGAAAGTGGAAACACCAACCTGAGAACATAGAAGGCAGAGGAAAGGGAGGATTTACCAAAATAGCTCTACAATAGCTCAAGTTATTAGATAGTCAGAGTCACCACCACGAAGCACTTGCAATTGCCTGAGAATGACAGAAGATGTTAAGCGTTGATTATCGTAAACTCTCTGCAAATGCTCTATTAATCACTTTGAAATTGTTCTTCTGATTCACTCTAAGTGTTCAAAGGTTTTAATCATGGTAAATGTGAAAGTGACAGATAAGTCCTATTTATACCCACGATAAAAGGTAATCCTCCTCCTTCTGGCAATCTCTGGACAAGCAAAACCTCCAGACTCCGGGCCCAGGGATTTCTCGCGATGATATCCTCAAGAACATCAGGGAAAAGAACCCCAGAGTCTGGAATCCAGTTTCCAATGAAGGACAACCTCTGGGATCGAAATCTCAGAGAAAAAAACCGAACAAATAAATCACCACGCCAGGGAAGAGAAACCCCAGAAAAATAAAACAAAAGGGAAAGGAAGACAAGGCAAAGCCGCAAGCCAAAGCAAACGAAAGCAAAAAAAGGGGGACCCAACATTTTACACACAAAATGTAGGGACAGGGATGCAGGGCATAAAAAATGGTGACTATCTGGGACAAATGCCTTAGCACATTTGAGAACTATAGAATCTTTGATTAGAAAAGCTGGAACAAGCCGCCTCCCAAAGTGTCTGACAGGCAAAGAGCAACATATCTGAGATTATCTAACCACGCAGGAGTCAGTCCATAGTCCTTCATCAGTGGTGTTGTGTGTGCTTTGGAAGGAAATCAAGCCGATGACCTCTGGGAGGAATAGAGAAGGTGTACTAATTACATCAAACCAGTCATCCATTCACTTGCTTTCCCTAGAGACCAGAGTTTCATCCCCACTTTTTCTCTTGTTATTTTGTTTGTTTCTAGGTGGGGAAGGTAGTACTTCTTTCACCATTAAGCTTAAGCTTAGCTAATTTTAATAGTGGTACTTCTTTCACCTACCCACCTATGCTTAGGTGTTTGAAGAGGGGATAAAGCTCGGGAACCAAAAATAAAACTCTTAAAGTTTTAGACCTGGGTTAACCAATTAGTACAATCGATCTATCTTTAGTGTGTCTGATTACTTGTTCCTTATATTATTTGTGTTCACTGATTGTTAGACTCCCAGAGACAACACCTAATGGAGATTGCTCAAAATGTGCCATAACCTGTAAAACAACCCCGAAGACCGGGCTGACTCCACCATGCTAAAGATAGATTCTAAATTTCACCATGCCATAGACATTGCACCAGAGGCCAAAGTTATGCAAAGAATTCCAATTCCTGCAAGATAGAACAAAATGCCGGGACAAAAAGAAAACTGAAAATAAAAACAAAGACAGCAAAAGAGGACTGTCTCGGAGGACAGTCGACAAGGCGATTTACAAGGCAAGGTACCCCGCACGAGGCACCCGGAGGAAATATTTACAAGCGGGAGACTTTACATATAATACAATTTTGGACAAACTTACCCTACTCAAAGTAGTGTTTGAGGAACTGTCCATTAATGGGCAATGCGACAGGTTCCCCAGTCAGAGTGTTGAGGCAATAAGTATTTGCCCCGCAGATTTCTGAGATCAAGTATGGTCTGAGCCAGAGCCGTTGGAATTTGGTATGCTTTCCTTTCTTCTCCCGGGCCTTGTCCCACAACAGGACCAGATCCGAGATCTGAAAAGCCTTATATTGGGCTCTTCTATCAAACCATCATTTTACCACTGCTTGATGACGCGCAAAATGTTCAAGGGTTGCATCTCTCTATTCTTCCATCCGTACCAGATTTAGGAGCCGAACCTCCACGATGTTGTCCCTGTTGTTAAATTCCTGCATAAACTGTAAAACTGGGATCTATAAGTTGACTGGGAATACAGGGTTCTGACCATAAACTAGATGGAATGTGGATGTTCCTAGGGTGGCCTTAATACAAATTCGATCCACCTAGAGGGTGAATTTCAACTTTTGGTGCCAATCCCAGGGATTTTGTTCTAACAAATGTTTGATCACTTCAAGTAGATTTTTGTTTGTGGATTCAGCAATGCCATTTCCTTGGGGATAATAGTTGTTGAACTTCAATGTGATCTTTCGATTGTAGGTCCATTCAAGTAGCTGCATCGAAGAAAATGCTTGACCATTGTCACATACCAGAGCAAAGGGCATCCCGAACCGTGTGACGATGTTTTCTTCCAGGAATTTGATAACTACATCTGCCGTATTATTTCTGCAAGGTATAGCTTCAGACCACCGGGTGCAATAATCAGTAGTAGTGAGGATATATTAGTGGTTAGTAGAGGATTTGGGGTTGATTTCCTTGATGAAGTCGAATGCCCATTGGGCAAACGGTCTAGCCTCATATACTGGCTGTAAAGGCATAACTGGGTTACGCTCATGATGTGCTGCGGTTTGGCAAGTATGGCATTTCCTTACATGAGTGTAAATGTCTTTGAATATACAGGGCCAATAGTATCCAGCCTGAAGGATCTGATGGGTAGTGGCATCAGCTGAGCCATGCCCGATTCTAAATTGTCCGTGGAATTTATCAATCACTCTTATAGCCTGGTTTTTATCGATGCACCGGAGGTACACTCCCTCATAATTTCTATGATAAAGTGTGGAGTTTTTGATCATGAAGTGTACACTTTTCATCCGCAAAGCACGGTGTTTGTGGGGAGGTTACCCCTCCAGACATTTGTTGTTTAGTAACAAGTATACCAAATTGGTATACCACAGGTCTTGGGTGATGGACTCAACTGTGTAAGTTTGGCATTCTATGCGGGGAGTCTCTTCTACCATCGCTCAGCTTAGTCCCTGGCCCCGGACTATTTTCATGGGCTGCATTTCTAAGTCATATTCCTCGAGGATGGCCATCCATTTCCCTCGTCTCTCGCCCAATTCACTCTGCATCAGCAGAGATTTGACGGCCTGGTCTAGAATGATAGCATGTACTTTTCTCCGAAGAATATAATGCCAAAATTTCTTCATGGCCTGAACTAGAGCAAAGGCCTATTTTTCTAGTGGTGAATACTGAACTTCGGCATTCTTGAAGGGGGAACTCATGAAAGCTATTGATCGTTCCTCTCCTTCAACCTTTTGGGTCAACACTGCCACAGCAGAATGCGGTGAAACAAATGAGTAAATGTAAAATGGGAGGGAGTAGTCTGGACTAGCTAGGACAGGTGCTTTTGTTATTGTCTGTCTGATCTGGGCGAATGCCCATTTTTCCTCAAGACTCCACTCAATCTTGGTATCCTTCTTCATCATCTCATTGAGCGGTTTGACAATTTTTGCGAATCCCGTAATGAACCGCTGGATGAAGTTGATTTTTCCAAAAAAGGATCACATCTCTTTCTTGCTACCAGGCATCTGTAGATTTAGCAACGCTTCGACTCTATCAGGGTCTATGGATATACCCTTCTTAGAGACAATATTCCCAAGCAACTTCCCCTCGGTGACCCCAAAAATGCACTTCTTGGGGTTGAGGGATATTCCATACCGGCGACATCTCTCACATATCTGGGCGAGATGGGTGGCATGGTCACGCCTATCCTGGGAAAAGATGGTCAAATCATCCATATAGATGATTATGCACTGATTTATGAGGCCTTCAAACACAATGTTCATAGCCTTTTGAAATTTAGCCCCTGCATTGATCAGATCGAAGGGCATTCTCCTGTACGCAAACGTTCCCCACTTAGTGGTAAACATTGTTTTCTCGCTGTCCTCATACTTAACCATGACCTAGTTATACCTCAAATATCCATCCAAGAAGGACATCATCTGGGATCCGTTCACTATCTGCAACACCTCATCCAACGAAGGGAGAGGATGGTTATCCTTTTTGGAGGCCTTGTTCAAGTTTCAAAAATCCACGCAAAGGCAGATTTCACCATTTTTCTTCCTGATAGGGACCAGGTTGGCAACCCATGTAGTATGCCAGATTGGGAAGATTATCCAGGCTGACAGCAGTTTTTCTACCTCCTGACGAATCAGAGGCTCTATCAAGGGGTTGACTGGTCTTTGCTTTTTCTGAAAGGGCTTAGCGTCCGGTTTCAGGGGAATAGTGTGGGTCATGATGGATGTATCATATGTTTTCAAGTCTTCATAACCCCAGGTAATTACGTTGATGTATTCTCGGAGAACTGCGAGAATCTTTTCCTTTTCCTCATGGGAGCAGGAGGTACCAATGTGAATGATCTTCTCTTCACCGGGCTGGCCGATGTTAACCTTTTCAAACTTTCCACCCTCAGAGGAGGATGACGCCTTCTCATGGGCATGAGGGTCTGAGTCAAAGATTCATTCTAGTGTAACCATCCCCTTTGGGATGGTGTTAGTGGGCAGGTCCATGATCCCATCATCTTCATCACCTTGCCCAATATCATCGTGATCTCATTCCTCTACTATCTGATCTTCAAAGACACCAACATTCACCATGAAGGCCAGGATATGCTGATCATCTTCAAAAACCTCAAAGTGGGTGACATTATCTGGAATGGACAGGGTGGGGACCATCTTGACTGAAAACCTTTGGAGTCGCGAGCCAGCCATTGGCTCAAGTGTGCTGGCGGAAATGGCAAGGGCATCTGGGACATAGTTCCATCGCCAGGGAATGAGGTCAATGCCAAAGGTATCAAAAATCTTTGATAAGGCTCCAAGCCTAGTTGCAGTAAGTGGCCATCCTTTTATCGTGACATGTATATTGACTTCGGACTTGTTTAACAACAAACTCTGAATCACCCAGAGCCCGGAGGCGGGTGATACCTTTCCTTAACACAAATAAGAGTCCAAGGACCAAAGACTCATACTCTGCAACATTGTTTGTACAGTTAAACTGCAGCCTGTAGGATGCAAGGAATGACTTCCCTTGTGGGTTGATTAGTTCTACCCCAGCCCCACAGCCTTGTTTGGATCAGGACCCATCGAACTTAAGGGTCCATAAGTCATTTTTCGTAATCTAGAGCTGGGGCAGGGTAGTCTTTGGACTGTTGTTGGGAGACTTGGGGGGGATCTCTCGGACTTCGGGCGTGAAAGTGGATTTTACCCCCGGAGGTGTTTGGGTTTTGGATTCCCAGGAAGATGGCACTAAAGGAGTGCATCGCGTAGGAGTGCCGGGTCCCAGAGAATCAGTTACATGTTTCTCATTCCGGAGGGTATCAAGGTGTCGATTAACGATCGAAAGACATGGCCCACACTCGAGTTCTGAATGTTTCTGGTAGTGTACTTGGCACCAAGTTCCAGACAGGAGTGTGGCTAGGGTGGCCGTGGCACCTTGAGAGTTGACTTCAACTCTCATCTTTTCTTCTAGGTCTTGGGCTCTCTGTAGCACGGTGGGATCTTCTCCGGGGATGAAATCAAATGTTAAAATTTTCAAGGGTTTGTACACCCCCAGGGAAGTCTTAGAGAAATAGACCTCATTGACCCTTCCAACTTTGGTAAGGGCTTGTTTCATCCGGGGCTCGCTTTTGACCCAGAACTTATTTGATTCTCCTTCCCATGGAAGCCACAAGTGGGTGAAGTCGGTCGAAAAGTATCCATTCAAGGACTTAGACCAATTCTGACTTAATAACATCCCGTAAGTCTCTGGGATGTCCACCACTTGGATGTCAATGATGCTGGCTATCCTGGGGTCCTGGATAAGATGTATCCGGACATTTTTCGATTCCTCCACCATTTTCATAACAGTCTTATCCAGCTGGATTACTGTGCCATTGGACGGGGTGGGGTGGAATCTGAGCTTCAAGCAAATGGACAAGGGCATGATATTACCCAAAGCTCCAAAGTCCACTAGGAAATTATGTATATTCTTGCCGTGTATATTTAGGCCTAGTAAGAAGGGAGGATCTTCATTATTTCCCTAGAAGACGGCCGCATTAGCATCTTCGAATAAGACGGTCTTGGGTGGGCGGCTGATAGCTTCCAGGTTCCCTAGGAGCTTTAGAAGAGACTTCTTCTGCTTGGGACAGTTCAACAAAACCTCCATCAGGGTCATGGAGGTAGTGGTCTGTTCTAACGCCTTCGTAATGTCAAATCTTCCTCCCAAGAATTGGTGGTTTTCCTCGGTGAGATCTTTCTCTTGGTTAGAGCTAGGACCTGTCGGAGGGACGGGTCGATCAGTCGCATTATTCTAGGGAGGAGGAGTATCTTTGATAGGAGGTGTGGTCGTGTAAACTGGTCCTTTACCAACCTGACTCTGAGTGTTGTATGAGGTCCGCGCGTTAGTAAAGGCGTTCGTCTCAAAGGGCGGGATAGATTCATCAAAGAATCCCTGCAATTCAGATTTTTCTTCATCCTCCCCAAAAGTTTCGAAGAAGATGGTATCACAGGTGAAGGCACTGTGGGTCAACTCTTGGACAGGGGGTTCTGGAGGGGTGGTATCATGCAACTGCTGCCTATCCAACTGAGAGATCATGATGACCTTCTCCAGAGTGGCACAATTCACCTCATTGTGCGAACCCGTATCGTGTAATCTACACCAGTTAGTCATGGGCTGGAAGTCTACGACCGGTGTAAAATGTGATGGTCCAACACCATTTTGGTTGGCATTTTGGTTCAGAGGCGGGCCTCCGGTATTCACGTTATTATTCCATTGCTGTTGATTGGGCCTAGACCCATTGTTGAAGTTTCTTCCTCCGGCATTGTTGTTTCATTGGCTGAAGAAAACATTTCCCCTTTGGGAATTTGAATTCTAAGGTGCATAGGACCCTGCCTTTAGTTGGCCCATGTCCATAGTCAGAGTGGACAACATTCGCTGGAGGGATTCAACCTCAGTGGTCAACTAAGTGTTTGTGTCACAATGTGATGGCTGTTGTTGTTGGTGGCTTCCCGGGAAGGCAGCAGTATTAGCCGGAGTCAAGGGTGACAATCCTCCAGTTGCGGACGACTGGAAGAATGGCACTCTGGATGGTTGTGTCTGAGTCTATTGTGTCTGCTGCGGTTGATTCCAAGGGAATACTTCTAGACCCAGTGTCATCTGGGTTGGGTAAACGTACCATGCCTGCTGGTCTATCAAGGGTGGTGGAGGGTTTATTTCCATCACTGGGGCACCCATTGCCAGATTGGGGTTGTATCCCCCGGCATATGCAGTTCCGTCGAGGATGATGTTAAAAGGCGTGCTCTACCCAATCCCGCCTGGAGATTTTTTGAGACCATGGGATAGCTCTAAAGCTAGGTTGTAGACTTTTGCCAAGGTATCCCGATTGCCCACGGTGGTGGTTCTCCAAAGGAGAGTGGCAATGAAAGGGTCCATCACGTTAAGATAGGTCTATATGGTTACCTCTAGGGATGGAATGAAAGGGCCCGTGCATCGCTTTAGGGTGCGCTGGAACCTATGGTTGAATGCTGCAAGAGGTTCATTGGGTTCCTTCCTTATAGAGATGAACTAGCTGTGGGACCAGGCTGGGTCCACATACACGCAAAAGGCAGCCAGGAAAGCATCCTCCATATCTTGCCAAGTGTTTATGGAGTTGGCAGGTAGGTTAAGGTACCAATTCAACTCGCTTTGTCCTAGGGACAAGGGGAACATCTAAGTCACAACATCTTCATCTTGGATTCGGTGTCGATTCATGGCATCTTTGTATTCCTGTAAGTGTTCTTCCGTGGTCCGTGAGCCTAAGTGCTTGTATCATGGGCAAATCTTCTCTGGGTGAGAGGGTAAATCATTGGATGTGCCTAGAAAAGTGCCCATTGGGGACCCGATGTTTCTGAAATATGCAGCCATTGGGGGAACTATATGTTGGGTAGTTTGGGTACTGGTTCCCGGGACTGTCTGAGGAGTTTGAGTATTTAGAGGTATGGTAGATCCCCAGACAATAGTGGCTGGTAGGATTTTTGAGGTCCGTTTCTTTCGAGTAGGAGGCTCGAGTTTGACAAATCTTCTGAGATTTGGGGCAGACCTAAGGATTCTTTCAAATTGCACTGGGGAGAAAGACCCAATCCCACTGAAGGCTTGCCTCCTAAAACTACAACTCGGGGAACCCTCAGAAGGTGTAAAATTAGAATCTTGGGAGGGGGATGAGTTCATGGCCTCCTTCTAGCGCCAGTTTCTGTTGACGGGGTTTTGCTGACCAGGTCTGACAATAGTCATAAGTTGTCACCAGGTTCTAGGGAAACTGGCCAACTTCGCCTACAAAGGTTGTCTGGGAGAATTATATTCTCTAGGCCTTCAAGCACTTGGGTGTCAGGTCACAACGGTGTAGGGCTTGGTTGGGAGAGGTGACTATTTTTGAGGGGGATAGCTGGTTTCTTCAACTCATCATCATCTCCGGAGATTCGATAGAGTAAGGTTCTCCCTAGTGTTCTATATTTAGAAAATAAAACAAAAAAGATCCTGCAGGGTTAGAAACGTATCATCTAACTAAAGTCACGTTGAAATGTCTGGAACATTGATAATACTCTGATAGACTACACTAAATATCAAAGAAACACATAACCATCAGCTAGCATTTTATCAGTAGCGGAAGTAAAGAGTTCATTAATCTACTTTAACATACCAGAGTAAGAGACATAAAGGACATTAAAACATGAAATACCATCAACTTAGAAGCAGGAATGCCAACAACATCATTGCCAAGAATTCTTCCTTCTTTATTAATGTTCCTTCCAGCAAGCACTGGTGCATGATACAATGGCGGCTCCAGGGGAGCATCTAACTATTGAGAAAAAAATAATGGAGCATTGAGCTCTGCCACTAAAATGAGAAATTCCTTTGCTATTATCATGGACAAAAAAATCATCAATTTTGCCGACCCTTGGAAATGGGCCGGTTTGGCTATTTATGCAACTCTTCTAACCCTAACCCTATTTTACATCATGTCTCAATAAAATACAATATCTGGGGGCCGGTACTATCTTCGCCACCCTTCAAAAGACCTAGAGACGAAATAGGTTTGCCATGTTAGAAGAATAAGACAAGAATATACAGTGGAAGAATCAGCCTCGAGAAGAGAGCCAAAAAGGAGGAAGAAGAAAGTAGGTCCCCCAGGGACCGAGGCTACATGCCTCATAAATGGGAAATGTGGTGCCCTATCTCCAACGCGCCAGGTGTACCTTTGAGTGGTGCCTCGAGAAGACCACCTTGTCAGAAAACCAACTGCCAAGATGATGCCTCTTTGATGTGGCCAACCACCTTCTGACAGTCTTTATTAACCACTTCTGAAAGTGACCGGTCGGCCTCGGGGACCGGGACATGGATCACTTTAAAGAATACAAAATTTTTGGATCCGAGAGTCTAGGATCCGAGACTCTGGGATCCGGGAACTTTCATCCCAAAAAGAATAAAGAATTCCCAATACTTGAATTCTCCCAGCCCCCGGAGAAAGCTCAAGGTTGCTTATTATCATTGAAAGCCTGTAGGAGGCGGGATATGCCATCTTCATCTACATCTTTCAGGCTGGCCCTTCTATGCTTGGCCACTTCAACCTGTTCCCCCAGGTCCAAAACATTTTCTTTGAATTCATTCACCATCCTCGCCGCATCATGACCCTTAAGTATCATGTCGGTTAACTTTGCCATCCGGGCCCCATCTATCCCATCTAGGGACTGATACCGGGACTTCATTATCTCATCAAAACTTCTCAAAATTGAATCTTTGGGGGTACATGTATCTGTGCTAAGGGGATCAGCCCCAGAAGCCTTTATTACATAAGACTTGTATAAATTAGAAGAATATTTTACAGTATTTACCTTTTCTTGCAAGGACTCTACCAGTTGCTTGGTTACCTCCAATGTTAGGTTAAGTCTAGAGTGTTGAGTTCTTACAAAGTCAAATGACTCTTCACCCAGAATTTCAGACTCATAAATCATGTCTTCTCCCAAGGTAAGGAGCTCTTCGAGCTCCACCTTCCACGCTTGGTAATTTTCGACGTCACTCTCCCACTGCTTAATGAGTGCTTCTACTTGATGAATAACCTGTCGGGCCATGTAAAAATCAGGGAGGGTGGACGCCAAGAACTGCCAGGTGTTTCTTGTTTGCAGGGTGACCCACTTGTCCATTGCCTGGGCTTTCTTTTTCATTATTCATAGGGAGTCTATGTCACTCTGCGGTAATTATTCTGATGTGGAGGTCTCCGAAGGAGTGGCATTGATGGGTCTGGTCAGCTCAGTAAGCAACCCCATAAGGTTTGCATTCTTTTCCTTTTCAGCCTTGAGCCTCTGGGCTTCCTTTTCGTATCAGGCCTCCACTGCCCTTGCTGCCTCCTTCAGCAAATCTACCTCACCTTGCTTTCCCCTTTTTCCTAGGGATACCTCTGCAACATTGTAGTCTATGGGATCTACGATTGCTTCATCGGCATCCGGGGGAGGTGTTGCCACAACGACAACTTCTTCTCTGCCCGGCCCAGTTCAGAGAGTATGAACTGTCTGGGATTTTTTGGCGTTTGGCGGGGCCTGGGCTTGGGCCATCATTTCTTCTAGGGAGAGAGGAATCACAGGGGTGGACTGAGCCTTTCTTTTCCCTGGTGTTTTGTGGCTGTGATTCCTCGGTGGCATGGACCTCATCTGTCCTCCCCTCCTCGACTTCTTCTGCAGCAATATTTTCTTTGTCAACCTCCATCTCCTCAGCCTTGTCCTGTATGTCTATTGCTGGGTCTAGACCTTGGTAGGCTTCTTTGGGGATTTCTTCTTTGAGCTTCTCTTTCTCTTCTTGTTCTTCTTCTGCCAGGGCTTTTTCTTATGTTGGCAGTAGGGGAGGTATCAGGCTGAGATTCAGAGTTTGGGCCGCTGTGATAACCTGCCCAAAGGTTTCTCCCGGGAGTGGCCCTTGGAATGTGGCAGCTGGGGTTACGATTATTCCTGAAGGTCTGTTTCCCCCTGCGGATGCCATTTGTTCACCTTGCTTTAGTTGGTCCACTCTCGGACCTTGTATTTCTTGAGCCTCGGAGATAATCTCTAGTTCTGGCTCCTCTTCCACCTGCTGCTCTTGTTCCTATGCAGGTTCCTGTTCCACATCTTGTTCTGCGGCCTCTTGTTCTTCCCCCAGGACTTTTGTCTCCGCTTGTTTATTGTCCCCTTGCAAATTTCTAAACTCATCGGTTGCAAATACATCATCAAATTCTTCTTGCAGAGGGGGACTAGCTGGGACTTCTACAGGCTCTGTTTCTTTCTCTAGCTCTAGGGAACTGGAAGAAAGGATCTCTATTTCTCGGGGGAAGGATGTCTCCGGCACTGGTACCAGTTCTTCTTGTGCGCATGGGACATAAATGAGGTTCTGACAAACTCCATGGAGGACAGAGAAAATAGCCTGTTTGAAACCAGTCGAGAGTCGAGCTTTAAACAGGTGGTTTTCTACCTCAAAGCAAGCTCGGAGGCAGAAAACTAGACACAGAGGTTGCTCAACGAGCTCATTTAGCCACTTGGAAGGATATACATGGAGCTGAGGGATATATATAAAGACACAGGAGGATATATATAGAGACCATATAAAACTATATACATATATACATGAATATACGATGTGGGACGACGCCTGTGGGAAAACCAGACGAGGCAAAAACATATATACAGCTATCTACAAAGTTTACAGACAGACCACTTCTACACAGAGGGTAGACAACCCTCGGGCAGAGCCGACCCACCAATGGGAAGAAAAACTAGAAACACAATGAACCAGACAAAACGCCGAAACAAAACAAAATAGGATAGACAAAAACCAACAAAACCAAAGAAAACCAGAGAGTGGAAGCAAAACAGAGAGGAGGGAAAGTGGAAACACCAACCCGAGAATGTAGAAGGCAGAGGAAAGGGATGATTTACCGCAGGAGCTCTATAATAGCTCGAGTTATCAGACAGTCAGAGTCACCACCATGAAGCACTTGCAATTGCCTGAGAATGATAGAAGACGTTAAGTGTTGATTATCGTAAACTCTCTGCAAATGCTCTGTTAATCGCTTTGAAATTGCTCTTCTGATTCTCTCTAAGTGTTTGAAGGTTTTAATCATGGTAAATGTGAAAGTGATAAATAAGTCCTATTTATACCCGCGGTAAAAGGTAATCCTCCTCCTTCCGGCAATCTCTAGACAAGAAAAACCTCTGGACTCCGGGCCCGGGGATTCCTCGCGATGATATCCTCAAGAACATCACGGTGAGGAATCCCGGAGTCTGGAATCTAGTTTCCAACGAAGGACAACCTCCGGGACCAAAATCCTGGAGACAAAAACCAAACAAACAAAGCACCACGCCGGGGAAGAGAAACCTCAGAAAAAGAAAACAAAAGGGAAATGAAGACAAGGCAAAGCCGCATGCCAAAGCAAACGAAAGAAAAAAAAGGGGGACCCAACATTTTGCACACAAAATGTATAGACGGGGATGCAGGGCATAACATCTTCCTCTAAGGTCACTTTCCCTAATTCATCGATCTTTGTCTTCGACATCCAAAATACTTATGTATCTCTACTACTATACTTAGTTGATTTTTAAATCAAAACTTATCTTCAAAGTAATCAATCTTAAACCCAGATGTGTTTCCATAAATGACAACCAAAATTTGAATCACATTTACCAAAATAGATCACTTTTCAATAATCTCTCCCTTTGGCATTGATGGCAACACTTTAACAAAAAAATATCTAAGTGTTCCAACTAAACAAAACTATCTCTTCTTCTCCTTATCTCTTCTCCATATTTTTCTCTCTTTCTTTTATATATCTTTTTTTAATTCATTTTCTTGTTCTCTTTTTCATCATTATTTTTTTTCTTCTCTTGTCTCCCTTTGACAACAATGACAAAGGTGCATATAAAACAATAGGTCTTAGTTCCTGATTACTAGTTTCAGAACATCTTGAAAAGAATCTTCCAAAATATTTACTTCTGTGCTCCATGTCTTGAACAAAATCTAACTGATGTGAATCAACCCATTCATTGCAAATGAAGTATTTTCAGCTTCATCAACTCTGTGGGAAATCCTTTGGTCAATGAATCTGCAACCTTCTCCAAATTTGAGAGATGAGCTTCAAGTATGGATAATTTTGGAGTAATAAAGATCCTCAACAAATTGAATATATTTAATACTCTCCCTTTCTCATTATCCAATACACTGATTTTAGCCAATATCCTTGTAACTTATTTGTCTAGTTCTGTTGTGGATTGTGAACATGTTTCACAACCGTCCATCAAGCTGTTCAGAGTTTCTCTCTCCTTGGCAATAATGTCCTCAACATTCTAAATGTGCCTAACCAGATTCATGCAATAGCCAAATAGTTTTCTCCCATGTCCAATGCAGCTCTTTGCATTTGTCAAACAAGTTTTTACAATGTCGAAGTCCCATGAGATCGACTTGTAGACTTCTGTCATTTTCTTCTCTGAATATGTCTTCTCAGCCTTCTCTTATGTTATCTTCAACAAATTTTCATAATACCCATCAAGTGTAATCTTCAAGTTTTCAATGTCATCTTTGAGCTAGAAAACTATAGGTACTGGAAGCAATTTATTCACAGTATCAATAGATCTTGAGATTACTTTTTCCTTCTTATCTCCTTTCTGTTCAGATCTTTCCTTTTCTTTGTTTAATGTGGTGAATGCCATCTTTACCAATTCAACTTCATCCATGCTATCCACATTTACATCAGTACTTTCCAACAATGAAATAGATGATGATTTTAATTCTTTCTTTTCAACTCTTTGTTGTTCTATCTTCTGTTCATCATCCTTTTTCTGTTCAAATTCCTCTTTTTGTTCTGCTTCATCAGCAATAGAGGTGTCCAAATTTCCTACAAAAGGGTCCTTCTCATCTTATGAGGGGTCAAAGGTCACTTCCACACCAGAGACATAGAAACCTAGTGGAGGATCTGCTTCACTCTTCTCCGTAGAGGTCTCTGTCACCTTAGTTATTTCACCCATTCCCAATTGTGTGGGCGATGTTGTTTTAGGAGGTGAGGGCTTGCTAGAAGTAGAGCTCATTAGAATCTTCTCTAATGACTTGTGAGTTTCCTCAGTCACTTCATCATACTTCCTTCCCATTATCTTCAACAGTCTAATCTTTGTTCTTAACAAAGGTTTTAGTTCTTTTAATATTCTATCCCTCTCTTGTACTGATAACATAGGCATCATGTTATCAATTTCCTTATTTCTGATCTGATCATCCTCAATTTGTGCCAAGTGTTTTCTGCTCTCCAATTTTGCATATAGATTTATGGGTACACTTCCTTCAATTTCTAGAAGGATCTTTTTGAAGGTAATAAAATGCTCTATCACAATATCTTCAATCTTCAGCTTGTATGATTCTTGATCATATTTGTCATAGTATTTATCAATTGAAACCAATTTACCTTGTTCAATTTCTCTCTTTTCCATCATTTTCATGTCAGGATTCCACAATTTTTATGTTTTCTTGTCTTCTCCTTATGTGCTTTGCTCTTTAGGCTTTCTTGATCTTGTAACTCTAGAAGTGACAACCTTTGCTTGTTCTATTTGTTGTTGTGGAGGAGGTTGACTATCTACCATAACTACCTCAGGAATGATAGGGGCATCAGTACTTCGACTTGCTACTCCAATAGATCTCTCTTCCATCTTTCTTTTGACTTCTTTCAATTCCTCTTCTATCAGTCCATCTTGTATACCTCAATCATGAATAAGGTTAGCAATTTTCCTTTTCCTTGGTCCTCTAGACTGTTCCTCTTTCACCTTTGCTGACTTTTCTTCAAAGGTTCCCCATCTTTCTTTTGTTGTGTCAACTTCTGATGCAAGAACATTTTTTACTTTCATAGTGAGTATTTCAAAACTCACTTCATAACCCATGGGGTAGCACCACTTCTTTCTAGGTGTAACTTCTTCAAAACATACACAATTAGTTTCAACCATGAAATAGATTGTATCCTTGTACTTTTCCACAATGTCCTCATGTAACCTGTATCTAGTCTTCATCTGTTTCTGTAGAATCTTGAACATGGAAAATAGTTCTCCATCTACCCAAGTAGTATTTTGTCTCTTGTAGCTCTGTGAAATCAGTATGCTAGTGGGTACTCCAAACTTCCAACCACTAGGATGTAAACTAGGAAACTTGTGCTCAATGTGAATGAACATATGCATCAAAAATGAACCAAATCTGAAAGTTTTACTTTTATCCTTCTTCACTAGCTTCACATTCTCTAGAAATTTCTGAGCCAGAACTTCGCAGAGGTTATATTTTATGTTTCCATTTCCCATTCTCCATGCCATCATGATTACTCTAGTAGATACAGAGTTAGGTCTGCTACTGTAGTAGAATTTATATCCAAGTATCATGGCAATCAATCTCACATCTTGCTGAAAGATGTCGCTTACTATCATTTCCCTCCTGTCCCATTTAGAATGTGTTAGGGTTTCAACTTCTTTCTTCACATGCTTCTCTGCAATAGGTATAACTCCAGTATTGTCTAATCCAGTGATCTCATGAATCAGGTCACTACAGATCTTCACAGGTTGGTCACCAATCCATATGAACTGATCATGAACCCTACTCATCAATATCTTGAACCATTCTTTTTCATCGAACTCGCATAAATCCATAATCTTCATTATGCTCAACTGACTAATGTGTTTGAATTCTTCCTTCATGATTCATTTCTCAGTCATATCTTTCATTTCACTAAATATTTTATTGTCTCCCAATGTATCATACTTGCAATGTATGTAAGCCCTAATGTCTTCTACGTGCAATATGCCATGTGGGGTTTGTGAAAATACTCCTTTTGAATCCTCTTCACAATAATTATACGGATGTTTCTTGAATTTGTATCTAGGACGATCAACAACATAAAAAATGACAAGTGCATCCATAGCTTAGATGATGTAAAATACCTTTCTCTACTGAAATCCAAGTGTTATGCTCCAATCAATCACGCACAGAAAATGTTGAATAGTTTGAATGCTTCTTCTCTCTGATCTCCTTAGCTCACTCTTTGTCAAATGGTGAATAGATAGGTTATCAAATGGTGCTTTATACACGTTAGGTTATAACTTTCTTTTTCACTTCAAACTGTCCAGTCGGCTACTAAATCTCGTGAAAAAAATATAAATGTCAGCGGATGGTGCGCTCTTAGGTATATGATCCATGATGTTGGCTTAGTTCACACATAAGCTCGCATGAGCTCAATCGATGAATTTCGTGGTAGGATAAATTCAGATGTCTATATCTAATGCTCCCCCTAAGGCCATGATCGGCCAATTAGGTTGATTCTATCTTGCTACCTTCAGGCAAAGATTCAGTAGCATCTACTGACTCTCCTTGAACTGATGTCTCACTTGTTCCTTTGATCTGCCAAATCTTGCCACTATTTTTGTCTTCTGCTTTCTTAAAACAATTTTCAAAATCATTCTTCACATCTACAACACTCTTTCCAGTATCATTTCCATTCTTCTATGAATTCATAGGAGGTGGTGTTCTTTTGTTATCTACTCCATTATACCTGCAAAACTTTTCTATATGTCCTAGATTATTGCATTTGTAACATATAGGAGGTCTTCTTTCTTGATTAACTTGTAACTTATAGTACTTCACAATGTGCCCAGTGTTATTAAATTTGTATCATGTAGGTTTCATTGTAGGTTCTCTTCCATTGTCTTTTCTATATCTAGATTGATTAGGTCTTCTGCATTCAGTCTTCTTGTGCCCATATCCATTACAGTTAAAACAATAACTAGAAAAATTTCTAAAAGGGGCATTACCTCTGCAGTCTCTTTTCATGTGTCTAAATATGTTGCAACCAAACATCTACCTCTGAAAGGTCTGATCTGCTCTTTAGGTTCTTCAATGGATGGTTTCTCAGCATCAATCTTCTCATCTAATTTTTCTTCCTAATTATTTGAACATTCAGCTTCATTGAAGCCAATACCAGTCATATCACCTTTAGGTTTCTCTTTGTCTAGCTGTTCATCAATCAAGTCACCACTGGTGTGAAGTTTCTCAATGTATTTCTTTGCTTCAACAAGTTCACCTTTCACAATCTGATTATATTTCTCTAATTCCAAGTATTTTTTCTTGTAGTCGTCAGCCTCATCCTTCATTTGATTCAATGAACTTTTTAAGGTTTCTTCAATTTCCTTCTTAGCATTCTTCTGCATTTGTACTTCTTTAACCATAGATTTATTTTCAAGTTTCAGAGTCTCAATTTCTTCTTTTAGTTGCTTCACCTTATCTAAATTGTCCTCATCTGAATCTTCTTTTATATGGACCACAAGATCTTCTCTTTGACTTCTAGAAAGCTCAAGCTATTCTTTGAGTTCTTTATAAATTTCTCAGCTCTTTGCATGTTGAATCTCAATTCTCCATTCTCTTCTTTTTCTTTATCAAGGTCTTCAAATGCAGCATCAAGATTCTCTTGCAAACTGTCCAAATGCATTCTGATCTCCCTCAAGTTGTTAGGTTTTCTCTCCAAGGGCCAAAATATCTGATACCAATTGTTAGGATTGGATTATACTGAGAGGGGGGGGGGGTGAATCAGTATAATAGCAATTTGAACTAATTCTTCAATTACTTAAACATTAATCATAAATTTGCAGTAAAGTAAAGAACATAAGAAAATTACACAATACTCATAAAACCATGATTTGTTTATGAGGAAACCCTGGCCAATGGAAAACCCCGGTGGGGATGATACCCATAAGCATCTACTAAAGTACAATGTCCCTGTAAGGAGACCTAGCCCTGTTAGGAGCTGAATATTACATAGTACATTTCCTTTTTAGAGGAATAACAACCCTGTTAAAGGTTCACAACACCCTGTTAGGGGCCTCTGAGCTTACAACTCTTACAATATAATTCTGTTACAAAAGGTTCTCAGTCATGAACAAAACAAGCATCACAAATGCTTTGATAGTTCCTTTATAGCTCTACCATTCTTTGCTTTTCCATTCACATATCTGCCCTTCCAAATAACTATTATTCACATATACATAATCTTTACCAAAAAGATCTTACATATATATCTCATAACTTTACAAAGTCGGCTCTCTAGATGAATATTACAAATATTACAAAGTCGGCCTTCAAAACATAATACATTTAATATAGTAGATATCAAATGCATAGTCGGCGCTCTTGCATAGTCAATGTATAGGCTATCAATAACCAAAATACAACTTTGATTTCCTAGAGTCCAAGTCATACTCCCTTAGTCTTCGTTGCTGTCCAACTGCTCTGTATCATTGTTCTTCTGCAGTCTATCTATCTTCAAATCCTTATAACTCATCATAAACTTAACCAAATCCAAACCAATCTTAGGTGTAGATCATAAATACTCCATATTTTCTTCCTCTAAGGTCGCTTGCCCTAATTCATCGATCTATGTCTTCAACATCCAAAATACTTATGTATCTCTGCTACTATACTTAGTCGATTTCTGAATCAAAACTTATCTTCAAAGTAATCGATCTTAAACCTAGATGTGTTGCCATAAATGAGAACCAAAAAGTGAATCACATTTACCAAAATAGATCACTTGCCAACAAGCTAGTTGTCTCGTCCAAGTACTCCATCACTCTAACAACCATATTCCGCAGAGGAGGTGATCAACATTAATTTCGACAAGACATGAGGTGACCAATTTCTTTCCTATCAAATTCTGCCTCCAGGTGACCGTTTAGGAGTATTTCTAGTTTTCGTGTCATGCCTATCCAATGTACCTCAGATATTCACCCAAGGCATCTTTGTTAGCCAGTTCAACATAGCTTTCGGTCCACAATCTTGAGGTCATATTTGATTATATAATGTATTGGGTATTTTAATGAATTCAAAGTGTTTGTGCTTTTTAAAAACTGTTTGTGCATTAATTGTAAAATGTTTTTGAATTATTACAGCTACTACGAGTATTTAGATTATAAATATTAAATACATCATTTCTTACCAACTATTTGACAAAATTTCTGTGAGCTATACTTGAAAAGCATTGCAAGTCTGTTGTAATATCTTGGTAGTGATGTTGCAGTTACTATTTTCGCTTGTTAACACGAAATCCAAACCTTAAATGGAGGCTTCATATTCAACAACATTAGTAGTGCAATAGAAATGTAATTTAAAATTTGGAAGATAAGACATCCCTCTATGATTCATCAATTCAACCCCTATACCACTCCCTTTGTTTTGATTTTGATCCATCAAACTTGAGTGTCTACAAATGAGTCTTTTTGTTGTTCTCTATTTAGATTGTATAGTAAGAACTTCAACTCTTCATTTCCAAATCTCTTTTCAAATTTGAAAACATACACTCTAGACTCAGATTCTACCTATGATATTTTATTTGTGCTTATTGTATTCTATAACCAATTGTTCCATCTAGGGATCCTTCTCTATTCTTATTTGGTTAACAAGGCCACACCATACCATATGACATATCCAACACTTGTATTTTTACATATCGTTCTATTCTCATACCAATACCAAGTTGCATACTTCTAGTTTTATCTAGCAAAGATTAATCTGAATATATGACGAGCATCCTAACTATCAATACAAATTGAGTACCCTTCATTTTCTTGTACATAATTACATCAGTATTTCCCACCTTATAAATTTTCTCTTTCTAAGAGATTAAGCTTTTGGTAATGATTCATTTTTCTAGATTAATTGAATGAGATCAAATAGAGAAATATACAATTCAACAGACACTACTACTTTTCTTCAAAGGATTAGAATATTTTTAAAATGACAAGAAAAATTGTGAATCAAAGTCCAAGTTTGTACAAATTTAACACAGGAAACGGTAGGCAAACCCACATGAAAAACACCTCAGGAACAGAGAAAATGTAACTTGGGTTGCAAACTAAATGGTGGAATTCAACAAACAATACAAATTTTCTCACTTCTCTGACAATGTATAGAGCCATGGCAACACGCTCTATATGAGTTATGAAATGCCAAGAGATTTAATTTTAAAATCCTATACCTATTGAAACTTACAAACAGGGTAGGCGTAATTGTCCAAGCATTATTTTGACTTGGTTCTCAAATTTTAGGTGGGAAATCAAAATTTTCAATATTTATTGACTGCGGTTTGTCCCTTTCTACAAAGGGCAATTTGCGTGATTGTTCTGCAACTGATGCACAGATTACATTATCTAACTTATTTATTGAACAAGGAACAAAATGTACAACATCAGACTTTTTTCCATGCTTGTGTAACATCTTTGGTATAGAAGGAAGAAATTCACACCTAATAGGATGAGTTATCTCACCCTCATGAGATAAGATTTCTTGATTGGTCCTTAAGGCTTCTCAGAAGGTCTACAAATAATAGCTAATGCAACACACTCATTCCTGGAAATTTATTTTGATTGTTTGTTTTTTCTCAAATTTGAGCCTGCAAATCATTACAACAATCATCTACCTTAACAAAAGTATGTGGATCATGCCCAATTCTTGTGCTGGTGAAATATTTTGTTGGCAAATTTCCCATGCTATAAAAATACATGAATCAAGAAAAGGGACTTTTCCACTAGGAGTGTTTGGAAAGTCAATTAGGGCCCATTTGGTTGCACCCCATAACCGAGTTATGCAGCCCATAACCCAGTTATGGGGTGCAATTCCTTGTTTGGTGACCTCTAAATTGAATGCGAATACGGATTTTCAAATCCCTATTTGTGCAAAAATGTGGATGTCCAAATTCCTGCTGAAGAGGTGGAATGACTTTCATCTCCATGGTTTTCATAGAGATTAAAGCCATTTTAACTTCGCCATCGGGTCCAGTGCACTCCAAGGTTTGC
>MU226101.1:2002641-2019093 GCA_018584345.1 Thuja plicata
ATATATGTATATATGTATGTATATATGTATATATATATATATATGTATATATGTATATGTATATATATATATATATATATGTTTATGTATATATCTATGTATGTATATATATGTATGAATATATATGTGTATAAATAAATGTGTGTGTGTGTGTGTGTGTGTGTGTGTGTGTCTAAAGTATGTTTTATTATTATTTTTAAGAAATAGTAGTTATATATATAGATTAATTTAGCAGTTTTAGAGGAAAAATATCTATATTTCGCCCAATACTTAGGCTACTAACTTCTATGAAATAGGATAACTGATAAAAGAGGTGAGAAAAGAGAGCCTTTGATCCTATAAGACCAAAGATAAAGAAGCTCTCTATGAATTAAAATATGATCAATATATTGTTAATTGGGTTTTATAAATAAGAATATATTAATATATGTTATGTGAATCTAATAGTTCTATATCTATGTTTTTAAAATAACTTTTAATACTTATTAAGTGTTGATAAATCTTAATAATGGCTTATATATGAGCATGAAGGTAATTTATATGAATGTTAATATGTAAAATAAATAAGCATCAATTTTTTTATATATATAAATATAAATGTATATATATTTATATATATCTATATATGAAATAGGAATAAAGTGAATGCCAGAATGAATTTATAGAGGGGTAAATAAGTTTACACATAATATTTATATGTACATTAATATTTAAGATTGGGACAATATATATATATATATATATATATATATATATAAAGGAGAGGGAATAGAAGTATACAAATATATCTGTATATATCAATGAGTTAATATAAATATTTCTCTTTTTGTTATATGTTATTGCTGAATTTTAAGGTTAAATGCTAATTGAGAATTAGATTGGCTAAGTCTATGCTCCTAAATTTAACTACGAGTCTTAGCTAGAAATCTTTCCATATTTACTTTGATGGAGAATTCATTGTGTTTTAGTCCAAGAATTTACTAGTTTGTGAGTATTTGTGAATACTTCTAAATATGTAGTTTTAGTTATTCAAGTATACCCTTTTTTATTGGTTGATTAGTTTGCCTAGCCATTTTCATTGTTAGTAATTGATTTAGAACAGACTTATATTTTAATGTTCAAATGGTATGTTTGATTGAGAATTGCTAATTATTTATGTTCAATTTTACCTTCATGGCTTATTTGTTATTGACCCATATCTCCAAGCCCATGATTTGTCATATAGTTATTGTTGTTTAGCCTTGAATTTCATAGCTATTCAAACTATTAGCTCCTAAGATCGTGCTTTCTAATGATGGATAAACACTGCATAAGTAGCCATGGCAGTTACCTGTAAATTCATTGTGAATAATACAATATGACACAAGATAATAGGATAACTACAGATAGTGTTTATATTATATACAACAAATTATGAAGGAAGCATGTGTAGCAGGCCTTCCTATACATATATACATTTACATACTGCTCTACCGATACAGGATAGACAACTTCTATCTAATCTGAGACTATTCGGCAGTCAGAGCATATATGTATTTATATACTGTACTACTGATACAAGCTGAAAAACTTCTATCTAATCTGAGACTAACTAGTAGCCAGCGCATATATATAGATAGAAAATAAACTAGGGCCAGATAACAAAAAATGGTCGTTACTACAAGCTAACCTAAAACTAGCCTATATAATCAAAATAACTTGAAAACAACTAACTATACAGTGAGAAGAGAAGGCTCAATGACCATTATGTCTTCATCAGAGTCTGAGTCCATGTCCAAGAGGGCCTCCTCACCAGTTAACCATGGTTGTTTCAAACCATTTGGCCTCGAAAACTTTCCTAGAAAGGGAAGGCGGACATTGAAGAGCCGACGAACTTGGAATTTGATTTTTGGGGGGACTTTGACACCCAAAGAAGTGAAAAGATATGCCACCCAATCACTATTATCTTCATTTATTCCATACCACTTCAAAATGAAGTGAAGATATTTGACCATCTCGGGCCACATGGCTTCGAATTTCACCTTATTTTTGATGTAAAAAATTGGCCTTCTGCTGACCTTTAATGTTTTGAGACTCCCTACCAGCCAAATCATGTAATCCTCCAGGTGTGGGATCTCAAGTTTGTAATCAACGCTTTCCACAGCATGATCCAACCCTTCAAGCCAGGTATCATCGAATAAAGCAATGCAAAGATTTTTTATATCCCAATACTTCACCTTAGCCCTAAAAGCAATTGCTATGAATGATCCTATAATATCATTGTTGGTTCTCCAATTTTGGCTATAATCGAGATCTCTTTCCCCAATCACCTTTTTAACAGCCAGCCATGAAACATCATCAATTTTCCTCATAATGCTTCCCCATCTCTCTGGTTTGACCTTCCCTAGGAACACCATAGTTCTTACTTCCCACCTATGGAATAATGTGATTGTAGTATCCATCCTTGCTACCACAAAGGAAAGGTAAAAAAAATGGTTTGAGAAAAAGTTCATTGAGATAAGGTTAGATATTACCAGAACTGGAGCTACCGAAAGTTTTGAGGAGCCATTTGGAAACATCGAGCTATCCATTCCGGTGAACTCATTATTTGGTAAATATAAGAGTGCTAATCATTTTAAAAAGATCATGATTTCATCGAGGTGTCCTAGAGTCCTAGATTTGTGAAAGGAATAAGAGAATATGGATTGCTTGCTTCGAGTTGATATGATGATCTTTAGTAGAGAGAGAACACCTTTCAAATAGGGCATTGAGTGCTTTTGAAAACTATGATTGATCAGCTTGGCCCCCTGAGCATGTGGCATGGTCCCATACCCGCAAAGAATAGGCACTAAATTTAGGGAAGGAGCAAGCTCCCGCTCAGATCTCTGGTTCTACTAATATTGTCTAGGTGTCATGAAGATGTCCAGGATTAGGGTTACACCAAACTTGGGAGAAAAGTCCATCTTAATTGTTCAAGTGTAGATGTCCAAATTTATCTATCATAGTTATAGAATGGAAACTCTTTACATAGATATATTCCTTCCATAATAGGCACTATGCCTAGATTCAATCAGATCAATTATATTTTAGGGATGTTATATAATATGATAGTTATAAGAATAGGAGAAGGGAAGGGAAATCTTTGTTAATATATATATTTGGGAGCTAGGATGATTGTAGTCTAAATATGATAATGTCTACAAGTGTTGGTAGGAGAGTTATATGTTGAGTGAGATCGATAATGGTTAGTCAATATATGCAAAGAAACTATGTTGAAATTGATCTGTGTCCTTAAATGTCTACAAGTGGATATCCTATCTCAATTCAAAATTCTAAACAAATAACGGTTGGATGTATAGCTAATACTGAAATTATAAAGCAATTTTTTTTTTGAGATAATATTTATATATCTGTATCATAAGGTATATAAACTCACTTGTGAATTGGCCTATAATGGAGGTACCTTATATGCCTAATTTGGATCAGTCCTGCATTGCTAAACGTAATCATGCTTGGTCTCTTAGGAAATACGAGTGAGAAATGTTTAGATTAATATATTTATATGAATGTAATAAGTATATACTATAGATAAAAAGGAAAATAGTAATCTAATACGGAGGTGATATAAGTCGATACTCATAATTCTGAAATCGAAGAGAAGTAGGGCAGCTCTGCTAGCAAGAAGAGATCACTATCCTAACGCATATGGATTAATTTATGCATGTCATGGAGAGACAGCTATCTCCCCCCAGCATCAAGAACCCTTGCTCCATTTCTCAATCCAAAGAGATGATGTTCATCTAATGGGCTCATATCTGAAGTCGATGAGCCTATTGTCCCTCATATAACTGATTCCTACTGTTAGACCGCTTGTTGATATAATCTAACTTTAACATAATGAGCTTAGCCATATAAAGGCTAGACCTAGGGAGAGAGATTAATCTATCCTACTAATAATATGATTAATGAGAATTGGCCTCTAGAATCAAAATTAAATATGATGCACTAGAACCTAGGAACTAAATATCTAACCTATAAATAATGACAAAAGAAAGTTGGTTAATAAAAGGTAGGTATCAAAATATTTAGAGGTTAATCATAAACATTGGATTAACCAAAGTGGATTCCTCCCCATCAGCACCAAGGTTAGCTAAGACATCAGCCTCTTTGTTACCTTCTCAAAAAATATGTTCGATTCTGATTTCTTGAATCTTGTACACGAGGTCTAGCACTTCTTCAAGTTTTGAGTTTAAAATCTAGTTAGGGGTACTTCTCTTCCTAATAGAATTGAGAATGATCTGAGAGTCCCCTTCTATAATTAACTTATGTAACCCACTCTTAATACATAATTTTAATCCTTCGTTAAGGGCTTCTAACTCTGCTATGTTGTTAGAGGAGATGCCTAAGGGTTTTGCCCTTTTAATAACCCAATCTCCACATTCATTCCTAATAATGCACCCTAGGTCGGCTTTCCCTGGGTTTCCTTGAGATGCTCCATCAAAATTTAGTTTCATCTAGCTAGTTGGTGAGGGAGTCCATTTACATGATTTTCTTGCTAGCTTGTTAGCCTTGAGATGCAAGAGGGGTGGATTGATTAGATTTTTCCATTTTTTCCTTAATTTGGCATCCCAATCAGAGAAGGTACCTTCCTCTTTAAATGTATTTCTTAGATGATTGTTGACAACTTCTATTATACTTGATTCTATTTTGTTGATCAATGATTTTCTGTTCATTTCAATGTCTATAAAGATACATCTATTTCTTTCTTTCCAGATTTCCCAAACCAAGATAGATGGAGTAATTCTCTATATACTATTATACACGTTAGTTCTATTGTAGGGCCAGCATTTCAGTAAATTCCAAAGATTTTCATTTAAGGCCGAAGACCAATTTAATTTGCTGCATAACCATACCCAAAAATGCTTGGAAAAAGGGCAATCATATAAAATATGATTGGTTGTTTCAGAATCTGATTTGCATGATATGCATCATGAGGGGCCTTCAAATCCTAGCTTAGTAAATCTATCTGATGTTAGAATTCTCTTTTGAAAAGAAGCCCATAAAAAGACTCCAGCTTTGGGGAGGCAAGCCGAATCCCAGCAAAGGTTAAGGGGGATATCTATTTTATCACAACCTTGTGAATTGATAATGACTTCATAACCTTTTTTGACACTATATTTACCATCTTTAGACATACCCCAAATCAGTTTATCATTCCTTACTTTATGATTCACTTTTCTCGTTAGTAAAAATTATGTTAGGGTGGTTTGGTCTTCCTGAGTTAAAGTTGTGTTCGTAGAGTTTTTCCATGTCCAACCCTCTTGTGTTTCCACTATATAGTCTTTAAAATATTTTCCCCAACATTGTGTTAAAGTATTTTTGATATTGATAGGGAGGTTTGATTTATCTGGGGACGAGAGTCTATCCCAGGATTCTGACCAAAAGAGGGCATCTTGGCCGTTACCAATATCCCAAGTAAGATTATTTAAAATAAGATCTCTATTTTGCATCATGAAATTCCAAAAATTCTAGCCTTTGGGTGGATTAATACTGTGGAATAAAGTTGACAGACTTGAGTTGCTTAAGTATTTATGATTAAAATTTTGGCCCACTTACTGTCATTCTCTTGATACATTCTCCATACTAACTTAGCTCCTAAAGCTAAATTCTGCCAACTTAACTTTTTAATTCCTAAGCCTCCAAACTCTTTTGGTCTACAAATCTAATCCCATTTGATCAAAGCCAATTTCTTTTTATCTTCTATGCCTTGCCAGAAAAAATCTTTTAGTTTTTTATTTATCTTTTTCCCAACACCTTTAGGAATAAGCAAGCACGACAAGTGATAAGTAGGTATGGCTGAAAGAACTGCTTTAATCATTGTGGATCTACCTACTTTGTTTAAAAATTTCCCTTTCTATCTATCCATTTTTTATTCTATTTTAGCTTCCATATTGTCCCATGTCTTATTGTCCTTTGTACCCTTTTCCAAATGGATACCTAGGTATTTACATGGAAAATCACCTTTTTTGAAACCCATTAAGTTGCAAACATTCCTCTCAATATCTAGTTGAACATCAAGGAATAAAATTTCAGACTTTTCAGCATTTACTTCCTGTCCATAGGCTTTTGAGTAGGTATTGATAATATCCTTAAATTGGAGGGCCTCCATTCTTGAAGCTTCACCTGGTAGAATAGTATCGTCAGCAAATTGTTGATGAGTAACATTTTCAACCTCATCAGTCACTCTAACCCCATGTATTTTCCGTTCTTACTAAGCTAGTTTTATTGATCTACCAAAGGCTTCCGCCATTATGATGAAGAAGGCTTTTTCCATGATGATGAAGAGATAAGGAAAAATGGGATCCCCTTGCCTAATTCCTCTAGAAATGTCAAAGTATCCTTCAAGTGATCCATTTATTAATACAGAAATCATTGGGGTGGATATACAATTGTAAATTAGATTGACCCATTGGTGAGAGAATCCAAAGGCTCTCAATTTTTTACATAAGAACCACCAATCCACCTTATCATAAGCTTTACTTATATCTAGTTTCATCGGCATACAAGGGTCTCTGTTAATCTGAGTCGAATGTATCAGTTCCTATATGATGCTTATGTCATCATAAATTGATCTTTTTAGAACAAATCCTATTTGTTCTTCTGAGATCAATTTGTGTATTATCTTTTTAAGTCTATTTACCATAGCCTTAGATAGAATCTTGTATATAGTATTACATAATTCTATGGGTCTAAAGTCTCCTGGGGACTCATAGTTTGATTTATTTGGGATTAGTGTTAAGAAAGTATTATTGATTTCTTTTAGTAAAGTACCTGAATTCCTAGTTGCTTTGATTTCTTTCCATAATTCATCCCCAATGATATCCCAACATTTTTGTAAAAATAAGGCTTGGAACCCATCAGGTCCTGGAGATTTTTCAGGGTTTAGAGAGAATAAAGCCATTTTGACCTCTTCCTTTGAGAATCTCATATTGAGATTAATATTATCTTCATCAGTTAGTATTCTAGGGATAGAATTTAACATCTTGTTTTGGGCCTCAAGATCTGAAAATTTGTAATTATTTAAGGTATCAAAGAAATAATTTACAAAGGTTTCAGCAATTTGACAAGGATTCTCAGTTTCTATTTCTGTGTTGTTACGGACTCTAGAGATTCTATTTATATTCCGCCTATTGAGTGTACTCATATGAAAAAATTTAGTATTTCTATCTCTTGATTTTAACCATGTTTCTCTCGATTTTTGTTTCCAATATATTTCTTCCTTTGCTAGAATAGTTTCTTGTTTATTAAGTAATTCTTTTTATTTATTATATTCCTCATCCTTCATGCCATTCTCTATAATTTTATTTCTTAGATTTTTAATTTCTTCCTCATTTTCTAATTTTTCTTTAAAGATGTTTTTGAAACTTCCATTATTCCATTTAATTATTTTCTCTTTTAATCTTTTTAGTTTTGTTACAAAACAAAAGATTTTTGAGCCATCAAAATCTTCTTTGTTCCACCATTGCTTAATTTTGCCTAGGAATTTTTCATCCATAAACCACATATTTTGGCATTTAAAAGAACACCTAGCCGGTTTCTGTTGTTCCTATAATTCCAATTGGATAGGATAATGATCTGAACCTGCAAAAGGTAGGATTGTTGGTTTAATTGTCTTATTTATCTTACTTATGTCTCCTTTAAAGATGAACCTATCCAATCTCTCTTCTATATAACAAAAATCCTTTCATCTATTATTCCATGTATATATACCATTTGTTGTGGGGATATCAAGGAAAGAGTTATTCATAAACCAATTCTTTAAATCTGTTGTTGCTTACGTTTCTATTTGGATTCCTCCAAATTTTCTTTGATATTTAGTATTTCATTGAAATCTCCTCCTAGGATGTAGATTGCTTGTGTATCCATACTCATATAATTACTTATTTCGATCCAGACACCTTTTTATCTATTGTTGGTGTGGTTCCATAAACATTTATTATATTAAACTGAAAATGATTTCTAAAGTTTTGAATTCTTCCAGCCATCCAATTACTTCTAGATATTTGAAGTTTGAAATCCACCTTTCTATGATTCCAAATAATTCCCAGCCCATCCGAGGCTCCCATAGATTCCAAAAGTTCGCACCTCCAGCTTCCCAGTTTCCTACTAATATTTTCTCCTTCTTCTTTATTTAATTTTTTTTCCTGAATTAAGTTTATTTCCAATTCAAATAATGTTAGATTTCACTTTAAGATGTGCTTCTTGTTAGGGGCATTTAAACTGCTTTATCATGTATGTTGTACCTAGCATTGTTCTCACTATTTAATGCTACATTCTTGATCACAGATTTTCCATTACATCACAATCCTAAGGCTTATCACTTTTTTCCACTATCTTTAATGATCTTCTACCATCTTGTACTCATCATGTCATCATGTCAATGTGTATTCTCTTCCAACATAGTGTTACAACAAGTCTTTTGTCTTTGCATAACACTATTTTGTGCTCTTTTGTTGTGCTTATTGCATGCATTTTTTCAGCTTCTAATATAACATGACAGTGCTTTTGAACTCTAGTGTCTTTATAATAGAAATGTGTTTGAATTTCCATACATTGTTAATCACTTCTTTTCATGACAACATTATCCTCTCTAATTTATTCATTATGTCTACTCTTTCCTCCCTCACTTTCATTGCTTTTGTTATTCTTTAGAGTCTTAACTACATGATTCTTCACCACCACTTTATGTCATTTTTCCCACTGATCCTTTGTTCAATATGACCACCATTTTTATATATCCTAGTATATTTGATTTATCACTATTGTCTTTTCCCTCATAGTCGATTCACTATTTACTGCTAATACTAGACATTGAGATTGTATTGTTAATCTTTGTTATTTTCTTTTTCTTCTAAATTTTTCTTGTCTTCATCATCTACTTGATTCTACATTGGCTTTTTCTTGATCATTCTTTGACACATTTGATGGTTGTCCTTTGTTCTATATGACTACTTTTTAAGCATTTTCTAGATTTTCTTTTAATCTTATTTTCTCATCATATCTTTGTTCTTAAGTTATATGACTACTTTTTAAGCATTTTCTAGATTTTCTTCTAATCTTATGTTTTCATCAATATCTTTGTTCTTAAGTGTTGCTAGAAGAATACAAATTTTTTTTGTCCTCTTTTTCTTTATGATTGTAGAAACTCTATGTTTATACCTTTTATCTCTTGTTGCATTCTTAATAATTGCATGAAAAAGCTTTATCTTGTTCTATTTTTAATGGAAACCCTCCATGAACTGAACTGCATTAAATTCTTGCAGAGAGGGTTTACATCCAACTGTCCCAAAAGATAGTTTGAAGCCAAACTTGAGATATGAAAAGAAACAAATTGTTCATCAAAATCTTATATACTTCCCACTCTACTTGTTCACCCTCATGTTGACTCACATTGAACAAAAGACCATAGTCTATATCATCTCTACCTTCCCCTAATCCCCACACATTCTACAAAGTCCTTGCCATCATATTGAGAAGAAATCCCATTCAACATAGTTGATGTTTTCCCTAATGGATCAATTTGTGAAATTGTCAAAAGAGTCATTATCTTCTTGATAACAATGTGCCACTTTGTATTGATCAAAATATTTTATTATCAAAAGGGCCTATTGCAAAAAATAACTCAACTATTAATTTGGGGTCGATAATTAAGGTAGAGCCTTGATGACCACCATAGAATCTCCTTCAATGAAATATTGTGTACTCCACATTTAGTTGCTAGTAAAAGGCCCATAATGAGAGCTAAGATCTCCACAACATTTTTTTGCATAGGGAATACACCTGCAAGATGTTTTAATATCATTATCCCTAAAAAGTCTCTGAGAATAGCTCCTAGCCTGAGGCTCTTGGTATGTACTTAGAGGCACCATCAAAACTCTATTTTATCCAATTGGAGGGGAGAGGCTACCAATAAACATTCGAACTATCAACTCTTTGGGATATGAAAATTGAACCCTAAGCTAGAGGCATCTTGAGTAATGGTCGTGATTTGACGATACTATGGTCCCAAGAGGAGAAAAAACTATGAGAATTCAGAGGGAGAAAAATCTATGAGAATTCAAAGGTTTTATAGAAATTTCATTGTTGTTTTTGAGATTGCTTTCTCAATTTCTAAAAGAACTTGTGGAAGCTTTACTTTCTTATCCTTAAAGATTTGATTATTTCTCTGTAGTCATAAGTTCCAAAAAAATGGATGGGGAAATGTTCCAAAGACAAGCAAAAGTGGATGAACAATGAAGAAAATGCCAAGTTTGGATATCATTTAAAATATTATTACATAGGGGTGTTGGAAATGAGATAAGTAGCTGAGAGGGGAGGGGTGAATCAGCTACTTAAAAACAAATCCTTTGTCCCCACTAATACATTTGGTACCAAATTGCAACGGCAGTGTCATTGCAGTTTTTCCGTCACAACCTTGTCGTTGTCGCAATTGCGACGATAGACCGTCGCAATTGCAACGACAACAAGGTTGTGATGGAAAAACTGCAACGGCACTGTCGTTGCAATTTGGTACCAAATGTATTAGTGCCCTTAGATGTCTTAAACAATATAACACTATTACTCAGCCAATTAAGATATTCTTTTGTAACTCAGGTGTCAAAGAAATCTTTATGATATCAAATGAAATTATACTTTAGTGATTAAGTGTAGAAATATAAAGCATGAAACAAATAACATATACACAAGTGACACCAAGATTTAATGTAGAAACCCAATATGGGAAAAACCACCAATGTAACTAGTTACTATTTTCCACTCTTCTGAAGACAGCCCTGATAGGAGCCAACCCTGTTAAAGGTTACAAAACACACTATTAGGTGTGACCCTATTAGAGGATCTAAATCACCCTGTGAGGAGTGGCCTTGTTAGAGGTCTTCAACACTTCAACATAGAAATGCTACCTTGTGAGAGGATTTACAAAAAGGCTATTAAGTCTACTCTGTTAAGAGATTTTGAGATCACTTCTACAATTGTTAGAAAGTAACAACGAATTGACTTGTATGTGTAAGCAACTATCTTTGCTGATTCAGATCTCTGTTCTAATTGTAACTGGATCCTTGCTGATCAAATATTCTATTCTAGCTCTGAGTGTTCTATACTCAATCAAAATCCCATCTGATTTTTCCTTCACTCTTCATATCACAGAATTCCAAACTTCTACTTATCTTCAACTTTTCACACTTCTCCCGCACATTCAATCCAAACTTGACCTTTCATATATATGATAAGCCCTATCAAGTTGGCTTGAATATACGTCTAAATAAGTAATAAATCACAATTCAGTTGGCCTCATATAACCAATTAATTATATAATGTAAACCACTGTTATTCGGCTGACACTGAATAATCAACTCGGTTAACACTTAGTTTCTTTAATGCCTGACCATGACTGAATTGCCCAAGTGACTCAGTCAACACTGAACATATTCAATACTCGACTGATCTCAGTCAACACTAAAAAACTCTTTCCATTCACCAACTGTGCTCGGTCTAAATATAGACATTTGTGTAACATCACTACATAAGTGTATATACATGTGCAACATCAATGACAATACACAATTGAATAATTTTCTTCAACAAGGGGTCCCTCCCAATGCAATTTTTTTTAAGCCATTTCTAGATTTCATCTACAAAATTTAATTGTAACAATAAGAGATCAGATGATTCATATGATTTTTTTACACAACACATGTTTAAAAAGAGGAGTAACACCCAATATATTCGACCTCATACTTGTTAAGATTCTATCTATAATTTTCAACCAAGTGAAAGACCTAACTTTGGAAAGACATTAAGGATCCTAGTATAAATGATTAGGCCATTTGGAAGGAAACTATGATTGGTGTTGCAATTATTTTTAACCCTCCATCAAGTAAAGGCTCATATTTTATTTTGTCCAAATAATATTGTCCTCTCCTTCAGAGAAAAAAAATTGCCTCTTTTGAAGCTCAATTTTTAGAGATTCATTCATGTTCAATGGAAGGGGGAGATAATCAAATGAATTCAATGAGGCTTTAAAGGGGAGAGAGGATCAATCAATAATGATATAATATTTAAATTTCCCACCCCAAACCTCTCTCAATACTAACTCCAAAGGTCTACAATCCCCTAATCTATTCAAGGGAGGGCAACGATTCTAGGAATCCTCCCAAAAAAAAATCTTCTCCCCAATATTTATGATGCAAAGGATATTTCAGAGGATGAACTTATTGCAAGAAGAGATAATTTTCTAAAATATTGATCCTTTTGGAAAGTATCTCAAGGTGAAATATAATATTTTTCTATTGAATCTAAATACTTTTGTTTAATAAATTTAAACCATTTTGAATCAAGATGTGTGTCAATTTTCCAAAATATTTTCACCACTAGAGCTACATTTTGTAATTTTAATTATGAATTCCTGAACCCCTCGATTCGTTTGAGGATCATACCTTATCCCAAGCAAGTAGCAAAATCCTTATATTACTTGACATATTTTCATTCCATAGAAATTTTTATAAATGGTTTTAAATTTTGTTTGAGATATCCTTGACATGTTGGAAAATGACATCATATAAATGGGGATGACATTTAAAATGTATTTAATCATCATTATTTTCCCAAGGAGAGTGAACCATTTAGTTTTCTATTATGATAGGTTCTATCTTCAATTGAATCATAGATACCCTTCCAAAAGTTGTTTTCCATATTTCCCCCAAAGAACGAGATACCCAAATAATTACAAGGTAACACTTGAATCTTGAGGTCCCAAAATATTTTCAATCTCTCCTGAACCAAAGGAGGAAGATTAAAAAGGAATAATTTTAATTTATCCTTATTTAGTACTTGGATAGAATATTTTACCTAGGAGGTTAAAAATTTCTTTGTGGCTAGGTCTTTCTTTATGGTTGCTCTTCCCATAAGAAGAGTATCAATTGCAAAAATGTTGTGGGTAAAAGAGAAGGGAGCAACAACAATATATCTTTATTTTTAAGAGTTTCTATCCTGTTTAGCATTTATTGATCTGCTAAGTCCATTGACAAGTAGGATAAACAAGAAGGGTGAGAGTGGGTCTCCTTGGTGTAGTCCTTGCATGGATGAGAACAAACCCCACAGAGAGCCATTTATCAAAACTAAAAAGATAGATGGAAATGCATGAATGAATCTATTTACACCAACTATTTGAGAGCCCACTTTCCTCAAAACCTGCAATAAGATTCCCACTTAACGATGTCATAAGTCTTATTCATGTCAGTCTTTAAGATTATTGTTGAGATCTTTTCCTCATTAATTGAAGGAAAAAATTTATGTGCCACAAATGCACCTTCTAGAGTCTCTCTTCCTAGAACAAAATTCCCTTGTTCTTCTAAAAAAATAGAGGAAATTATCTTAGTCAATGTCAAATAAATAACCTTAGTTAATATCTTATAATGGCATTGCAAATAAAAATAGGACAAAAATCATCAAATGTAGATGGAGAGTTATTTTTGGGGATGATGGCTATGTGAGTAGAATTAAAACTTGTAATCCACATCTATTCCATCTAGCCTCCTCCAAGACCAAGTGGACATCTCTACCCATGAATTCCCAACACTTATCCAAGAATTGGGTTATGAATTAAAAATTTTAACCCACACCTATTCCATCTAGCCTCCTCCAAGACCAAGTAGATATCTCTACCCATGAATTCCCAACACTTCTCGAAGAATTGGGTTATGAATCCATCTAGCCTCAAATCCTTATAAGGGGCCATAAAGAAGATAACATTGTGCACCTATTCTAAAGAAAAGTCTGTCATTAAAGATTTTTTGTGATCATCAGTAACCAATATTGGAATTTCATCAAGTATATCTAAAGAGGGGCAATCAGATTGGGGTCAATGGGGGCAGAGAAGGTTCATAAATAATCCAATCAAATATGTAATGCTTGTTATTTTGTTGAATTGTCTCCTAACCTTAGTGGCAGCATGAAATAACTTTGTGTTTATATCCCCATTTTCCACCCACAACTCTTTCATTTATGTTTCCAATACTATTCTTTTCAAGAAAGAAGCTCTTCCCATTCATATTTTAATTTCTTCTCCTTTTCAAAAGAGATCCCATGCATTCCTCTTGAAATTACTATTTTATTTAAATCTATTAACTCCCTTTGAACCTTTTCTTTCTCCAAAATAATGTTATTAAAGTGGTGTGTGTTCCAATCCTTAATCTTTTTCTTTAGGAACTTCAATTTCATGCATATTTGGAACATCCTAGATCCCTAAAAAAAAAGGTGTATTTTCCACTAGAACTCCATCATTGGCACAAAGGAGCTATCTCAAAACCACATTGATTTGAACTTGAGGCTTAATTTAAACATGGACCTTTTCATAATGATCTCCAATATAATTGGGAAGTGGTGAGAACCAATGAAGGGGGTGATATTGGAGGAGAAGTCAAGAGACAAAGTAAGCGATGTATCGAGCAACAAATATCCATCTAGTCTTTCCACAATTTGACAAAAACCTTTTCTTCTATTTGTCCAAGTAAACTTTCCATTGTTTGGAAGACAATCTAACAAATGATTTAGCTAAATGAATTATTTAAAATCCTCCATCACCTTACTTGAGCTATTATCCTTTCCATTTTTATATGGTTAATTGTTATAGCATTAAAGTCACCTTCTTAGATGAAAAATTCCTCCTTAAGATGAGGAAAAGAGATGAAATGTGTTCCCATGGAGTCTTTTTTTATTTTTATGGAAGAGTACATAGATATTAAATATCCAAATGATTTGATCAGTACACATTCATTTAGATGACAACAACATTCAATTCTTTGACCGAGCCACCATCTCAACATTCAAGGAACCTGGCTACCATAAAATAGAGTGGCCTCTTGATGCTTCATTAATTGGGACTGATAAATTTTTCCACTTTCTCCATAAATTAAACTCCTTTATACCATGATACTTGAAAATTTGGTTTCTTGTAGAAGAATAACTATCTAGTTGATGTTGAACATACATTGAATGATGAGAGGGGGGTGAATCAACATAAATTAAAATCTCACTTAAGTAATCAATTATCTTGATTATTCACCATATAACACATTGAGAAATAATGAATTAAAATCACAAGACATCAGCACCAAGATTTTATACGTTGAAAATGAAAAAAGAGAAAAAGGTGAGAACTTGCCCACAAGGGTAAATCACTGCATAAATAATCTTATTACAAAGATAATAGTATTTCACTCCTCTAGACATGTAAAAAGAGGCTCACTTCCAAATATATATAGGATCTTACTACTTTGGACTTGCAAACAAAGGCTCACTGCCAAAGTAGCAAGATATGGTAAAGAAACATTGCACCCTAGACTCACAATCCTAGGGAAAAGGTACAATGATATCTACATAATAATATAAATTAAGATTCCCCTAATAATGTGACTGATCTGCACAACTTTGTCAACCAAGAAACACGTTGTATTTTCATTTTCTTCTCTACCACAATCACTAAATAGAAACTTGATCAATTGAACTCTGATTTTTCAAAACTCCGCACATAGATCTTGACTCTCACTCCCAACACATAATTTTTCAAAATATATATTGTTCTTATATATAAGATAGCTCATTGGGATTACAACATGATCTGCCTTGTCAAAAAAAAAAAAAGTAATTACAAGTCGAACATGTCAATCAAAAAGTTATAATTAGGTCCCATTCCAATAACATATTGACCCAAACATAGGTCACATACAACATGAACCCATTAGATAAGATATAAACATTAAATAAAATAGGTAACACATAGTACGAATCCATTGGGATTGTTGGAAACAATTGTTTAATTGTGTATTGTCCTTGATGTTACACAAATGTCATATCAGTCATTAGACAGAGTCTACCGAGCTCAGAATGTTCAGAAAGGTAGTTGACAGAGTCTACCGAGTTCAGTCGGTAAGAGAAGCTATTTACAGAGTCTACCCAGCGCTCCAGAATACTATACCAAAAAGTTAGTTACTACCGAGCTCTCTCAGTTGACAAAGGAAATTCAGTCTTTACCAAGTTCAGTCGGTCATCAAAGAAAATATGAAGGAAAGTCAGTGCTTACCGAGTTCACTCGGTTACCGAAGGATTTTCGCAGAATCTGCAGTGTTCACCGAGCATCAGTTGGTCAACACTGGAATATCATTTCTGACAGCATCGGCCTGCGAAGGATATTATTTGTAAATGTTTATTCAGCTGACCAATGTAATATCTATTAATTGAAACTTGTAATTGAGCTGACTTAATAACCTGAAGGGTATATATGAAAGATCAAGTTGCGAATTCAAGAGTAGAGCAGAGTGTGGAGAAATATGAAAATGTGAAGAAGCAGAAGGAATGTGCGAATTCTGATGAAGGATTAGAGATATCCTTGAGGTGCTGCAAAGATATATTTGATCA
>MU226101.1:2019275-2040214 GCA_018584345.1 Thuja plicata
ATAAATCCTCTAACAAGGTGACAATTCAGTTGAATTTCTCTAAAGACCTCTCACAAGGCCACTCCTAGCAGGGTGATTAAATCCTTTAACAGGGTCACACCTAACAGTGTGTTTTGTAACCTTTAAACAGGGTTGGCTCCTAACAGGGCTCACTTCAGAAGAGTGAAAATCAGTAACTAGTTGCATTGGTGGTTTTCCCAAATTGTGTTTCCATGTTATATCTGGTGTCACTTGTGTTTATGCTATTTGATTTATGCATGTCAATAACTATGAATGTTTAATGAACAATAATAAGTTAATCTACCGAGTAACAGCAGTATATATTAAAGACATCTAAGGGACTTGTGGATTTATTTTTGTGGTAACTGATTCACCCCTCCCCTCTCAGTTACTCCATCCATATTTCCAACAGGGATAAGAGAAAATTGGTAAATATAATGCATTGACCAAAAACATAAATCATGATCCACTCTACAATAGAAAGGGGATCACCAACATGTTACACAGCCAAAACTAGATCTACAATAACAGGAACAACTTTCATAGTCACCTCAAATGTGTAGCATCACACTATCCTTGAAGAACAACATCACTTGCTAGCTATCTTCAAACCTCCACACGCCATGATGGGATCTAAAATCCACATCAGAATCCACCACAAAATATATCAGGATTAGAACATAAACTGGTCACAATCACAACCTTGATAACATGTTTCCAAGTCACTAGGGACTATTTTTGGATCACCAAGAAACATCACAACCAAGACTAAAACCTAAATATAATACAAACCACATCTTCTCATCTTTGACCTTTATTTTCAAAGTGGTAACCTTTCAGAAAACACAAATATAACAACTTCCATCTTAAAAACACAATTGTCATCTTGAACAGTATATCACTATTACTGAATAACTAACTTTGGGATAAAAGGATATTATGTTAAATAACTAACAAAAATCATTCTTACATGATCTACATAATACATACCATTCTTTCTATAGTACTAACATGTTCAGCACTCGACCTTGCATCTTTTAGACCACCTAACTTCTTTGGCACCATCATTCTCATGAATACATAGTTGAACATACCTCTAGACACTGTGTTTGGTGAAACACCTCTAGACCATAATGTTTTCCATCAATGACAATCAACCAACTATATATTTCTAACAATCTCCCCCTTTTTCTTTGATGGAAAACAATCACTAAAAATGTTTCCATAGTCAACTTCCCCAAATTGAAATAACCAATACATTCTTCTTAAACCATTATGCATTCCATTCTTTTATACAAAATAAACATTGTCACAAAACATTTTCCTTATTTTTCTCCCCATTTCCCATCAAGTAAAAAGGCCAAAACCATACTAACTGTTGCTCCACTCTAAAAATAGCCACAAAAATTAGTCCAAAAACCCCCCTAGACAAATGTACCACTCTGATGCTCTTAGTTAGAAGAGGAAGGAGCACTAGCCCCAAGCTTCATGGAGCATATCTCTGATGGTCTTTACTCCTTTAGTATAACTCATTATAGTAAGAATATTTTCAACTGATAAATCATCTTCATATAATGAGACAAGAGAAGTAACTTGATCCTTATCATCATCAGAAACCTATACTTTAATAGCCATAGTTTCCTTCTATTCACCAACACCTTTATGATCTTTCTCTTCATTGTCACTAGGAATAGTCACTAGACTAGAGCTTCTCTCTAAAGACATTATTCTAATTTTCCTTTCCTCCAAACTAGAGGATGAAGCCTCTACATATATATTTCTTTTTCTTTTTCCTTTAGCTTTGTCTTTTTATTTACCATCAACAAAAAATGGTTCTATCCTAACTTCAATTCTTCAGCACCAGTATCCTTTGGAAAATTGATCAATTTTTCAATAATGTGTATGCATTATTTATCTAAAGTCTCATGGAATAAATTAGTTTCCCAAATAATTCTATGCATAACCACTTCTATGTAAGGAAAAATCCTTATCAACATAGAGGAAAAGACCATCCTTGTACTAATCAATAACCTTAGGAGGAAGCAGGTTTGTCAGACACAAACTATCCTTCAACTCATCAAAGAAACTTGTACAACCATCAATACTATTATTCAAGATATGTAAATATATCTTTATTTGTGAACCAATAAATATATCATTTCTCCAATCCACATTTAAATACAACATAGTATGCACAATCTCTGATAAAGCCAAACAACTAATATTATGTTTATTTAACCATTCAGTCACCTTTTTGAACAACAAAGTACAAACTTTACCTCTGAAAAATATTGTAATCCTTATTTCCATGCTGAGGAAATACTCAACAGCCAACGTAGAGGGGGAAAATTGGTTCACATAAAAACTCCCCCTCATACCCTGTAGTCTAAGTTATTTAATAAAAGAGGGAACAATACCTGGAATGGATGGCAGACCACCTTTAGAAGAGTCATTTGGTCTCTTCATTCAATATTGTTATGAATGTGATTGTTGTTTTCATTAATGGTTGTCATTAACGTCAACATATATACCTAGTTGATGAGATTCAATTTGTGGTATACCAATATTTTAGGTTGATGACATTTTTGTTCTTGTTGAATGCACACTAGAGGGCGTACTGTGATGATCTATCTTTTGTTGCATTTTTCCTGGTCCCATTCATATTATTTCATGCCAAGATTTAATCTTTTGGGCCCAAACCGATCTATATATTGGTTGATGTGATTCTAAGTGACCATTTGTATTGTAATGTGTAATCATCTATTTGTCGGCTCTGAATGTCATGGACAATGTATAGTTTGTTGATTTGACTAAGGAGGTTTTTTGTGGTCCATGTTTCATTCCTTACCACCGTGGGAATGAGTGACCTATTTAAAATTATGTTAGGCCAACTTGGATGTTTTATGATGGCATGAATTGGTATATGTAGAAGATGATCTTTTTTATGAGAAGTAGTGCAAGTGAGTGTGCGAAGACAAAATATAACTCAAAATATCTTATTCATTTTGTGAGTGTGTGTTATCAAAGGTAGTAGATTGGTGTTTATTACTTCAATGGTGGATTTATTGTTATCATTACTCTTTTGGTAGTTAGCCAATTTCCATAGGTAGTGAGCCTCTTGTATTGGCAATAATAGTCCACCACCACAACTGAGAGGGGGGGTGAATCAATTATGAGCCAAATAAATTAAAATTTAAACTTTGTAAACCAATTACTCAATACAAATATGAACACATCAAATGTAATACCATAACACAAGAAATTATTGTCAATAAAACTTTGTTAAGGGAAAAATTTTGGTAGGAATTAGCACCCATAAATAATGCACTGAAAGTATTGTATACTTGTTAGGAGATTTAGCCCTATTAGGAGCTGGTTATTACATATAGTACATAGACTATGTTAAAGGAAAGGCCTTGTTTGGATTCAATAGAAATAGGAGGCTCACTTCTCAGGCACACTGCCCAAATGGGAAGGTTAAATCCACCTTCTGGACTCACTGTCCGAAATATAGATATAGCAGTAACAATAACCAGTGAACTGACTGATAGAAACTTTCTTTGCTTAAAATGTTCCAATGAAGTTCATCATAATCACTACCTCTTCTCTACATCCAAAACACTTCACAAATACAAGCTCACAACTTTTACATTCACAAACACACTTATCTCATCAAGAAACAACTCTTCTTTATATAAGTTTACAATAAACAATTAGGTCGGCATGTTAAGACTTCCCTAATGTACAAAAAATTATATATACACTTTCTAAGATACACATGGTACCTTACACAAGTAAACATCAATTACAATTCATCAATTATACTCCAAGTTCTGAAATCCATGCTCTCCATCCTCTAAATACATTACACCACTATAGTCAACCACAAACAGATCTCCACAAGATCACACACTTAAGATGGTGTCACCAAGAAAAAAGTGACCCAAAAATTATAGGTAAAATTCTCCAAAATGTCTTCTACCATTCCTTAAGCTCACAAATCATAACTTATGCTCGCATCTAAGTTATCTCTAAAACTAAGAGACCAACTCTGTCACAATTATTTGTCACTATTATGTACCTAGTCTTCACAAAAAAAATTATAACTTATTCCAAAAGTAAGATCAAGCCAAGAGACCTTAGATGTAATATCACTTCTCATCCCTATATACATCTCCATTCTCACATGTTCTAAAAATCTCGTACAGTATCCATACACTTCTGCCAGTCTTCCATTTACCAGTGATAACCAATCTGTCTGAGACTTCAACTGAAACATATATGAACATCAATGAAAAAAAATGAATGTCAACATCTCTCACAGAACCAATTCCAAAAATCTCCCCCTATGGAATTGATGGCAACATATGATAAATCCCATCAACCTAATCAGTATCCTTCTCAATACAATCTTCTCAATATCCTCTTCACAGCTCCCCCTAAAATAGTAGGTATTTTCTACTTCTATCACACCCCCTTTGACATGAATGATAAAGGGTTCCATTTCTATTTTCTTTCTCTAACCATCCCACCTCTGCAAGGTGTAACTTTCTCAAATATTCATGCCTTCAAAAACCAGGTGCTTGATCACCCAAATATGTTTTGTGATCACTCCCCCTGAGAAGTGTATCCAAGAATCAAGTCTAGTGAATGATATAGATCTGATAGCTACTGTACTAATGCATTTCTGCATCATGTAGTTATTGCATGGAGGGTTTAGCACCCCAACCATACCTCTAAGATACTCAAAGGCATCTTTTGGCAAAAAATTTATGAATATATCTACTATTTGCTCCTTTGTACTGATGTACTCCAGTCTAGCTTCCTTTCTGCAACCTTGTCTCTCAAAATGTGATATTTGATTAAAATATGTTTGGTCTTTGAATGCATAATAGGATTATTTGACATGTTCATTGTGCTTGTATTATCACAATGTATAACTAATGATTCTTCAAAAGTAATCCCAATATCCATCAACATCTACTACATCCACACAATCTGTGTACAATTTATAGCAGCAAGAACATACTCTAATTCAGTAAAAGACTGAGCTATACAATCTTGCATCTTACTTAACCATGAAACCAACCTTTTTCCAAGAAAAAATGCACCACCATTTGTGCTCTTCCTGTCATCAAAACTTCTTGCCCAATTAGCATCAGTATAAGCATGCAAAGTAAAATAATTAGATTTTTAATACCATAATCCATATTCCACTATTCCTTTCAGATATTTGAATATCATCTTAACTACAGAAGGATGAGTTTCTTTAGGATCTGTTTGAAACCTTGCAACAATTCCAACTACATTACCAATGTTTGGTCTAGTGTGAGTTAGATATTGTAAACCTCCAATCATGGACCTGCATTTTGTCTGAAAAACACTTTGAGATTTACCAGTAGTAGTAAGATTACAACCAGTAATCATAGGTGTTCCAACAGGTTTACAATCTTCCAGTCCAAACTTCTTCAACAATTCCTTAAGATACTTGGTTTGAGAGATGAAAATATCATGTTTGTCTTGAGTAATTTTCAAACTAAGAAAGAACTTCATTTCACCAATCATAGACATTTCAAATTCGTTTTTCATTTCCTCAGAAAAATTCTTACTCATTTCATCATTACCTCCAAAAATAATGTGATCAACAAAGACTTAAACAATAAAGATTTCATCTTCACTAGTTCTCAAATACAAATTGTTGTCTACACTAACTTTTCTAAAACCAAGATGTAATAGATACCTATCCAACCAAAAATACCATGCTCTAGGTTCTTGTTTTAGTCCATATAATGTATTTTTCAACTTGCAAACCATATCTTCATCATGTGTCAAAGGAAAGCCATCAAGCTTCTCAATGTAGACTTATTCCTCTAGATCTCCATTCATGAATGTCGATTTCACATCCATCTAATATACCTTAAAGTTATTATGCACTGTATAAGCAAGGAACATCCTTACTACTTCTAATCTCACAATAGGAGAAAATATCTCTTCAAAGTCTATGCCTTATTTTTTTCAGTAGTCTTTACAAACCAGTCTAGCTTTATTCCTTACTACCATACCTTCTTCATTCATTTTGTTTCTGAAAACCCATTTAGTCCCTATAACATTATTGTCCTTAGGTCTAGGAACAAATTTCCAAGTGTTGTTTTCTCTATTTGATCCAATTCTTCCTGCATTTCCTTAGTCCAAGATTCATCTCTACATGCCTCATTAGTAGTTTTTGGTTCTACTTGGGAAATCAAACAAATCTCATTTCTCATTCTAGATCTTGTCATCATTCCTTTATTTATTTCACCAATAATTTGATTTTCAAGATGGTTTTTCTTTACATACCTTGGTGTCTTTAGAGTCTCAGTAGCGTCATTCAAGCATGCCTCAATTTCATTATCAACCTCAAGAGTTTCCTCCTAACTTGCATTTGTCTCCATATTCTCTGTAATCTGATTACAACGATATATTCTTTCTTGAATCTGAAACCTCTCATCAATTCTCACATTAGCACTTTCAACTATCTTCCTCAATCTTAGATTGAAACATTTATAGGCAATTCTCTTAGTAGAATAACCAGTAAAATTCCTTCATCACTTATAGCATCAAATTTTCCTATCTCATCATCCCTTTTGATATAACATTTGCTACCAAATATTCTAAAGTATTTCACAGTAGGAGCATAATTAAATCAAAGTTCATAAGTTGTCTTATTAGTACCTTCTTTGATCTAAATTTTGTTTAAAGTATATACTGCAATACCAACAGAATATCTCCAATGCACATGCGACACATTCCCTTTAAGAAACATAGTCCTGGAAGCATCTAGTATAGTTCTATTTCTTCTCTCTGATATCTCATTCTATTGTGGTTTCCTAGGAGCCGATGTTTGTCTGTATATTCCATACTCTTCACAGTAGGTACTAAACATATATGATGTAAACTCTCCACCTCTATCTGACCTCAAACATTTTATCTTCAGACCTGATTCATTCTCAACTTTTGCTTTGAAAATCTTAAACTTATCAAAAGCTTCAGACTTCTCATTAATAAATTTAACCCACATCATCCTAGAATAATCATCAACAAAGAGTATAAAATACATTTCTCCATAGTAAGATCTTTCTCTTGTAGGACCACATAGATCTATATGTACCAGATCCAACTTCCCCTTTGTTGAGTAAGATTTTCTCTAAAAATTGCTTGTAGTTTTTTCCCCATCACACATTCTCTACACATGGTATTAGAGGGCTTCACTATTTTTGATAAATCTCTTACTGCATTTGTCATACTTTCTTTCACAATGTTTTCAAAATTTATATGACAAAACCTTCTATGCCATAACCAATTGTCACCGAACTTTGCAACAAAAAAAGTATACTTTGTAGTATTCAGTTCAAACATATTAGCTCTTGACTTTTAACCTGATATGATCAAATCTAGTGACTAACTTCTGATAGTACATTTTCCATCATTCAACTTTAAATGATAGCCCTTATCTACAAGTTGTCCAACACTCAACAAGTTGTGCTTAATTCCATCAACAAGCAATACATTATTGGTATTAGTTTTACCATCAAGGGTAATCAATCCTACTCCAATAATCAATGTTGGAGTGTTATTAGCAAATCTGACTACACCACCATCATATTTATTTAGCTAAACAAACATACTTTTATCACCAGTCATATGATGTAAACAACCATTGTCTATGACCCATTCAGATTTATTTTCAACATGAGAAACTAAGGCTCTTTCTTCATGAATAAGATCATCATCTTTAATAGAAATAAATCCAATTTCATCATAATCCACAATATCACCATCAGACACACCTTCACTAGCATAGTGACATTCCTTATTCTTAGAATAATCTGGTCTATGAAACTTAGGTTTATGCTTGGGAACCCTTGTAGGACATCTAGATGTAAAATGACCAATCTTATTACATGAAAAACACTTTAGGGGTAATTTCCTTCAAATTTACCCTTACCTCTATTTTCTCTTCTTGAGATCAAAGCCACAAGTTCATCTATTTTTCTTTCTTCTTCTACTATATTTTCCCAATCCTAGGCATATTCACCAAGCTATTCATACATGTTATCTCTACTGGTGCTCGCAAGACTTGATAAAGCCTTTTTTCATTGTGCACAGTTTCCTTGGATGCAGATTCTACCTTAGGTAATGTATCTCCCACCTCTACAGCCTCAAAGGTGGTCAACTTGGAAACTAATACCTCTCTATTGAAGTTCGATGACAAAGGAATGATCTCATCTATCGCTTGCACTTTAGTTTTGTATACAGTGTCAAAGATCTGAAAATCTTTGCAATCACTTATTCTTCAGTATATGTGTCTATTGAGTTTCTAATCCATGTAAGAACCTTTGTAACACTCTATACATATTCTTTAACATTCTCATCATCTCTCATTCTTAAACTTTCCATCTTAGTCTTCCAATTCTACAACTTTTATTTCTTAGTAAACTTATCTCCTTCATATAGTGCCTCTAGTCTTGTCCATATTTTTTGTGCAGAATCCAAGTGTTTAACCTTTGTGAATTCACTCTCAGAGAATGTTTCTATCAATGCTTCTCTTGCAACCATATTACAACTAAATAACTTATTTTCATCTGCATATGCAATTTCTAATTCATCTTCAGTCTTGTTCTGTACATCCTTAGTAATCATCCAGTAGTCAATCCCTAAGTAGGTGAGTTCTTATCTAGTTCTTCCAACTATAAAAAATTTTAGGATCAAATTTTGGACTATCCTTCCTATAGTATGCCATCTTCAAGATCACCTCAATATGTTAAGCTTTCTTTCAAAGGACCACAAGCTCTGATACCATTTGTTAGAAATAATAGTCCACCAACACAACTAAGAGGGGGGAGTGAATTAGTTGTGAGCCAAATAAATTAAAATTTAAACTTTTTAAACCAATTACTCAATGCAAATCTAAACACATCAAATGTAACACCATAGCACAAGAAACTATTTCCAAGGAAACCCTGTTAAGGGAAAAAAAACCCGATGGGAATTAGCACCCACAAATAATGCATTGAAAGTATTGTATCCCTATTAGGAGATTTAGCCCTCTTAGGAGCTAATTATTACATATAGTACATAATCCTTGTTAAAGGATAGACCCTATTTAGATTCAAGAGAAACAAGAGGCTCACTGTCCAGGAACACTACCCAAATGTGAAGGTTAAATTCACCTTCTTGACTCACTGTACAAAATACAGATATAAAAGTAGCAATAACCAGTGAACTGACTGATAGAAACTTGCTTTGCTTAAACAGTTCCAATGAAGTTCATCACAATCACTTGTTGGAATTAATGGGAAGTATGTATTGAGAGGGGAGGGGTGAATCAGTACCTCTAAAATGTTTTATCTCTTTTATCCTTTAACCTTTATGTAATCAATTGTCCATCCAATCTTTTTTTCTATACTACCTTTGTGTAGACATATCAATTATTTAACTTAATCAAACTTGTAAACATTCATAGAAACATTCATGAAATTAATTGACTCATAACACAAGATATGATATTGTAGAAAACCTCTGTAAGAAGGTAAAAATTGAGGTGGGGATGGCACCCACAAAATCTTCACTATCTGCAAATTGGAAGGGGTCAGTTAAGGCTTACAATTTGATCACTTCTGATGATCTACCCTATTAGGGGTATCTTTGGAGACTTGTTAAATTCTACTCTATTAAGAGCTTTAGCAACACTATTTAGTGTGCACTCAATTAAGAGATTTACAATGGGATTGTTAAATCCACCTTCCTTGAAAGGATTTTTACTTTTGCTTCACTTGTTAGAATGTAAGCAAATTAACCTTTGACCTGATTGTATGAAATCTACTATTTTTGATTACTGATCCATTCAAGAATACATGTATATGTGTATCACCTATTATGATTGAATAATACCCCTGCTGCTCGGTAGTCTTTGTTCTTGGTTCTTGATAACCAATTTCATCTTTTGTTGTTTTGGTTCTTGAAACTCTCAATCTGATCCATAGATGTGTTTTTTGGCTACATTCATCCTCTCCTTGTTTTTTTAGAATGATTACAACATATATTTATAAGATAGATTGACCTAATTAAGTTTCACGTAAAACAAACTTAACTCTATGATCACAGGTTTACAACTTTACCTTGATCTCCTATTCTGCATGTTTTCAATCAGTTAGACTAATTAAAAAATTTACAATAATGTTTCTTGTCCCTTAAGTAATGGTTTTAAAACAAAAAAGAACTCTATAAATAGAATATGAATGTTTTATCTGACGTGGAAGTCAAATCCACTTTTTGCAGGATGTAACTAACTTTCAGTGTCTGATGCTTGGTTTGCTCTGAAATCAATTTTACTATCTTTCGGATTGCACTATTTTGTTCTTTCAGTTTGCACTGTATCTACTTTTCGGGTTCCTCTGTCAATTTCCTCCTATCGGGTTCCACTTTATCTATCTGGTTCCTCCTTAACTTAACACTTTCGATAATGTTTGATATATGCGCTTTCGGTGATCTCTGAAAGTCTATGTTTTGGTGTAGGTTTACCAAAGGTTCAAAATCTATTTTCCTTTTGTATATAATGGAAAAATAATGTCGTTAATCTCCCCCTTTGACATTAGTACCAAAAACTGATATGTGTATGAATACTAACATGTTTAGTATGTACATCATGTATATATCCTATCATTATATGACTCTACCTAACTGTATGCATTATATTGTATATGTACATGTATATTTATACTTTCCTTTTCTCCTTTTCACCTTATGATAAATGAACATATCGTTTCCCCCTTTTTTGATATTAAGGACAAAGACGTACAACTTACAAGTTGTCAAAATTTTGGCAAAAATGTGTAACTTATCAATTGTCCAGAATATGGGAATGAGAGTTTGACATTTCTTCCATCATTTATTCCCATTTATCCTTAAGGTGTTCTAGAGCCATGTGATCTAATGCAATTCTAGTATGCATATCATAAATGTTGTCTAAGACAGATATTTATGGGGTGGCAATCAATGTTCTTTCCAGTGTCATGTGTTGTTGCAGTAATGTGAGATTTGGTAGAATTAGAGCTTGGAGCTCGGTTACCTCATCTCTGAACTTTGATTCTGCATTTTGAATATCTTGTCTCAGATTTCTTTCTTGCTTGAGTTGTTCATAGTGCAATTTTATTGCATCTTCACTATTAGTGAGACCTTATTCACTTGCTTGTAGATTAGCATCAATTTGTGTTATCTTCTCACTATACTCCTTAGTGATTTGATCTAAAGTGCATAAATTTTGGGTTAAGGTTATAGCTTCTGAAATAATAGGGTCCAATGTACTTACAAGTTCAGACAGCTCCACCTTGTTCTCTCCCACTTCTTTGCTGATTTTCTCTGCTAGCTTAAATTAAAATTTATGTTCTGCACGCTCTTCAATTTCCTTTTCAGCATCTACATTCTGAGATGTGATAGCTTCTATGAGAATGAAAAATTGATCAAGTATAGGATTATCTTGATCAATATTAGTGTCAGGCACTATCTGTTTTAGTATGTCTTTGGTAGTTTCAAGTACCTTTGTTTCTTTTTTTGCCTTCCTAAGCTTATCCTAGATAGATTTTCTCTCACAAAGTCTTGCATACTTTGTGAGTTTAGTTGGATCCAATGTTCTAGGATCACATACTAGATTATCAATACTTTCATACAAATTAACTAGATTCTTATTCTTTTTCTTCTTTTTCTTCTTTTTCTTTGAGATTTGTGTTGATGTAGATTTGTGAACTACTATTGCTAGTTCATTTGTCTTATCTGAATTTCTCGGTGAAGGCTTGGTAGATGAATTTTATTTTTCCTTCTATTTGGTGTCAACATGTCAGTTAGGTGAAGACATCTCCTCATTAACCTTGGGTTCAACTACAGATTTTTCTTTTGTATGCTCTTTTGTATCATCTTTCTTGTCTTCTTCACTTTTCTCTTTCTGCTCTCCATCTTTTTCTTGCTGCTCTTCTTCACTTTTTTATCATCAGATTTGTCTGGCTGTGCATTAGTAGCATCTTTTGGTTCTTCAGATGTGTCTTTTTTTTCTTCTGATGCATCATTTTGTTTTGCATCACCCTTGTCTTTGGGTATGCTATCATCTTTGGTTGGTGTTTTCTCCTTTTCCTAGAGTATATTGATGGCTTCCTTCAATATTGGCATGTTTCCCGGTATGTTCACCTGTGCAGCATAAATTATATTGTCCTATTTGTCAGTTTGGTCCTTTGCAACATTGACATCTTCATCTTTTTGAATGTCTTCTTTAGGTTCATCGATGATGTCAATGACTGTATTAACCATAATGTTGTCCATGGCGGTATCTGTCCATGTCTCATCTTCAACATCCATGTTCTTGTTTCCTGTTGTGTCCATTTCCTCTTTGTCCAATTCTACATCTGTGATAATAATTGGTTTGGTGCTCTCAGTATCCTGATCATCCTTGGTCTCTTGATTTTTAGTTAGAGTTCTCCATGGCTTGGGACTTGTATCTTTTTTAGGAATATTAAGTATTTTCCTCCATTCAACTTCACTCTTTTGGTTTAGATCCAATAGATGTGATTTAAGCACTTGGTAGGATCTCATCTTTGGTGAGAACCTTTTGGAATGAGCCTTCATCATTTCTTTGATCTCCTCTATTTTTTATTCGGGAGGCATGACTGATACTAGGGCTATTTCCCTTATTTCTTTCTCTGAGTGCAAGGCAAATGTCTATCTTGTCGATAGCATGTCTTGAAGTTCTTTGGACATACTATCTTCCAGTTGTATTGGGAGGTATTTTTATATTCAAATCATCTTGATGATTGCCTCCTCAATCTTATTTTGATCCAAGGGATCCAATTTTAACCATTGCTTGACCTTCCTAGTATTTATTGAACCTGTATTTATAATTGAGGCACATACCTCATCAACTATTTCAGGTATCTTGTTCTTTTCCTCTTGAACACCTTCATCATATTCTGTGTCCTCAATGTCCTCCTTGGTTCTAATGAGCTTTCTTATTTTTGTTGGCCCTCTTTTCTGTGTTAGAGGTTTCCTCTTGTAGGTCCTTACTTGACCTTTCTTCAATGGTGAAGGACTTGTGTCCTTAGCTGTTTGACTTATAGTCCCGGTGGCAGTTGTGGTTCTAGGCTTCTTAGCTAGTGTAGGTAATGGAGTATCTCTGTAGACTCAGAGTCACTTTCCTGCTTATCCTCACCGATGGGTTACTGTCCCTCTATTTATTTTGTCTATTTGGTTTCTTCCTCTATAACTAACAACCTTTTCTTCAAGTTCTTTACCATTTTGTCCTTTTTCATGTCTATTTGTTTCACAACCAAGTGAGTTTTGATTCTTGCTTTGGCTTCTTCATAGGTTTCAAACTTGGGTTGTGTTTTTTCTAGGGGCTCATTAATCAATGCATCAATTGCATTGGATTCTTGATCTATTTTTACCTCATAGTCAAGTGGTTGTAGCCATACTATCCTTGGTACAACAGGTTGTATATATGTGAAATCTATGTCTACCATGAAGCATATATCATTCTTGAATTTCTCAATTAGTTACTCGGGGATCCTTACTCTTTTCTACATTCTCTCCTTGAATCCAGTAAAGTACTCATCCATAACTGTCTCAAAATTGTCTCCCAATGATTTTATAAACTCACTGATCTGTATGGTGACTTGTCTAGTTGTGTCCCATTTTACATCTCCTATTGATGGGAAGGATTCTTGGAGTTAAAATAAAATGCACATGATAAGTGAACCAAACTTACATGACTTTGATTTCGCATTCCTGGTGGTCTTTAGGTTCTCCTCTAGTTGCTTGAGTATAATTTCTAATAGGTCTAACTGAGTTCCTTTCTTCACAATATTATATGTTGTTTCCACTGCTCTAGATGCTATGTTGTTCATCCTGATATCTTGAAAGAACTTGTATCCTAGGACACATACTCTGAATTTAATCTCATTGTCTATGATAGTGGATACCTTAAGTCCTCTTCCATCACACTTAGCTTCTGTATTATTTTTAATTTCATCCTTGGGCATGTGCTTCAATGCCTTTACCTTTTTGGTTATTGGGTAACTGGTGACTACACAAATAACATCTCAGGTTATCATTTTAGGCTCATCCAATCATATTTTATGGTTGTGAATCCTGCTCAATATTAACCAAATCCATTCGGTCTTAAACACTTTCAGGAACAATTGGGAATTTGTGAGCCCTTTCACTTCGATGTGCTTGTGCTCATCTTTAATCATTCCATCATCTTTGCATATATTCTTAAAATATTTTTCAACCTCCTTTTGGAAAGTGACATTGCAAGCAATTGTTATTTTGTCATTGCTGTGAAACCTTAATTGGTGAGACTATTGTTATCTATTTGAGTACCATATCTATTGTTGATGAAGAAGATTTAACAAGAAGACCAAGTGAATGGTTGAGTTAAGGCAAATAAAAGGGTACTTGATCATTTGGAACTCTGGCAAAGTAATTAGTTGTTTATCTTTCAAAGACAATTTTTTTGGTTGTTCTATGCCGAGCAAGTTTTGGCTTGTGCTGAGAAAAGTTGCTTGTGTCGAGCAAAGTTGTTCATGACGAGCAAAGTTTTTCAATGTCGAGCACCATTGAAATTGCCGAGTGAAAATAGTGATGCTAGCCGACTTGCAGTAATTGGATTAATGATGAGATTTGAGATCTCTGGCCGACTTAGTTAATTTTATTGGGATATGTAATGTTAATTAAATATTGATCCATGTCATTTAATGTATGGGTAACTATAATTAATGCATGGTTTCAAGATTTAATTAGAGACTACTTTGGAGAAGTAAATGTAATGCAAAGATGGGATGATCCATTGGATCTGACCTAACCTAAGATCTACGATCTTGTTTAAGTGGCAAAAGATTTATCTGACCTAAACAGAGAGGTATATGATAACCTCAAGGGGTTATTAATTTATTATGCAAGAGGTGTGCTGCTGAATGTGAAGTGGATGTGTATGCAAGAGAGTTGCATAGTTGATTTACTATTTAGCATGATCTAGCAAAGAAGGCTGAATACAGAAGCAAAGAGTTGCATGTGTGATTGCTTGACAGATTTCTAAGTAGATTAGAAGGTTGAAATGACAATACAGGTTATCTAGTAAGTTAACATCAGAGCTATAATTGGATCTGAATTTGCAAAGTAAGTTGTATGTATCAGATCAAAACTGTTGATTACTTTCTAACCATTGTATCAGTCAAAATCCTTTAACAAGGTTGACCTAATAGTCATTTGTATAAATCCTCTAAAAAGGTGACATTCAGGTGGAATGTTCTAAGTCTTCTAACAAGGCCTCTCCTGACAGGGTGATTAAATCCTTTAACCAGGTCACACCTAGCAGTGCGTTATTGTAACCTTTAACAGGGTTGGCTCCTCACAGAGCTCACTTCAGAAGAGTGAAAACTTGGTAGCATGTTACTGGTGGTTTTTCCCATATTGGGTTTCCATGTTAAATACTTGTGTCAACTTGTATGAATGCTTATGGTTTGTTTTACTGTTATGTTTTTACAAGATAATTTCATTAGACAATAAAATGCATGATTGAAGTTGTTGACTTATGCTACTGTTGCCGAGTAGATCTGAAATACAGAAATTTTTATTTGGTACATCTAGACCTGAGGATAACTGATTCACCCCTCCCCTCTCAGTTATTCTAAATTCATTCTAACACCTCTAGGTCACCAATTTCTGCAATGTTGCAGTGAATGTATGCTCGCACATCTTCAACAAGAAAAACCCTAGCTAGTATTCGCAAGAATGCTCCAGCATTGTAGGGTTGTGATGCAAACTCTGGGTATATCTTGTAATGGGGTTCCACACAGGTATAATTCTTAACAAGTTTGACCTTGTCCTTCTTGATGTTCTTCAACTTAGCAGTTCTTGAAGTCATGGCCATTATTTTAGACATTTAGGGCTTTCTGTAAAAGATGAACATAGTTCTCGGTTATGCTTAGTACTTACTTCAACCTCTATAGCTGAAATTGATCTTCTTGGAGTGCTTTGTAATGGGTTTGATTCACTTTGAAATGTCATCTCTTCTCACTATGTTTTCGCTCTGGTCACTTCGCTCAAATCACAGGTGACAAATGAAACCATTATATCGCCTTTTTATATACTTTTTCCCTAAGTTGAGTCATTAATGCTTAACCACTCCTCGATGTGTAAAGATAGATTCATCAATTGATACACTAACTTCCTTTTCAGTGATCATACGATGCTTTGGGGCAGTTGTCTAACTTGTCACTTTTACCGACGGGTTTTGGTGTATTGCAAAGACAACTTATCAACTCACTTGATTACCAACGGATCTCAATTTGCCCTAGAAAATTTTTCTTTTATGTGTTAACTAATGATTATCGATAAGTGCAGACAATTCATATTTGAATGTATATCGATGCATTTTGGTATGTATTAACCGAAGAAATAGTTTTCACAAAATTTAATAGGTAATACCATAGTGCATCCATAATCATGCTAATTTGGCATTTTAACTATGTATGATTGGAACTGATGCAAAATATAACTTCGTGTAATGCAACTCCATATTACTTGTTCTTCTTAGGTGGGGTGGTGATGTCACTAGATCTATTGTATAGGGTTTCACCAATTGCATTGTTCAGTCCAGCTTCATCATTGTTTGTAGCTTTCCTCCACATTTTTTTTCTCACCTTCCTGATGTCTTCAATGGTGTTTCCATTGGCAAAGGTGCTGGTCTCTGTCATTTGGTCTCTGTAGTCCTTCATGAGATGATCAACTTTATGACAGTATAAACATGCCATTTTGGGGTTAGTCCACCCTCTAGGCTTTCTTGACCATTGTCTCATACAATTTGAAGCAATGTGACCAAATATTCCACATGTTGTACAATTTGCCCAAATTTTGTAATCCCATACATACTGGTTACCGACTCTTTTTGGTTGATGGGTAGATTCTTGACCTTTAGGCTTCCATGCTTGCTTTTTCTTCTTCCAGCATTCAAGAGTAGTGTGCCCATACATTTTTCAAGTAGGACAGTATTTGTCCATGTAGGTTTCCTTCTTTGGTTGTTTCATCTTAGACTTACATTCATATGCTTTATGTCCTTTCTTGTTACATTTATAACAGAATCCTATGAATGAAGATGTAGATTTAGGAATACCTTTCATTTTTCTCCTACATACATTTGATGTGTGGCCTAGCTTTCCACAGTGATTGCATGTCAACTTTCTTGGTCTCAGATTTGCATAGACATTCTTTTGATCATTTTGATTGGGTGATTCTTCATTCTCAGTATAGCCTAGTCCAGTGATGTTGTTGGCTCTCCTTTGTCCATCAAGAAAATCATCCATTCTTTTATTTCTTTCTTCGGCTCTTTTGATTATCTCATTATTTTTTTGCTAAATTTTGAGTTCTTGTTTCAGCTTTTCATTTTCTTCCCTTATCTCACTGATAGCTTCTATTCTTTCAATGAGTTCAACATTCATTATGTTTGCCTCTTGACTCATAAGAATAATCTAATTTATAATCTCATGATGATGTTCTATAAGTCTCTATATTTCAGACTCTTTTTTCTTGTAGCTTTCCAGTGATCTTTCTTCTATCATCAATAGCTAGTGTTCTTTCTTGTTCAGCTTGTCTAGCATTGTTCATGACATCAATCATTCTTACCATCTGTGTCTCTTGACCAATTTGCAGAGATTTTACTTGTCCAGCTAGATGTTGATTGATTTCATTTAGGCTTTTGATGTTTTCTTCTAATGTATCTAATGCTTTGCTTCTAGTAGATCCTGAAGACTCAAATAGATCTGGTATCTCTTCTTCTTGGTAGTCTGTCCCATTACAATGAGATTCCATAGTCTTTCTTTCATCTAAAATCTATCTCATCTTGATTCTAGCTTCTTTATACTACTCATAGAAGATCTAAATCTTGTGCTTTTGATTCTCAATACTTTTGTCAAGTCTGTACTTATCCATTGTATGATATTTTCTCTTAAGTCTTTAAGCTATCCAAATAAGAGTTATATCTCTGATACCAATTGTTGGAATTAATGGGAAGTATGTACTGAGAGGGGAGGGGTGAATCAGTAACTCTAAAACTTTTTATCTCTTTTATTCTTTACCTTTATGTAATTAATTGTTCATCCAATCATTTGTTCTATACTATCTTTGTGTAAGAAATATCAATTCTTTAACTTAATCAAACATGTAAACATTCATAGAAACTTTCATGAAATTAATTGACTCATAACACAAGATATGATATCGCAGAAAACCTTTGTAAGAAGGTAAAAAATGCGGTGGGGATGGAACCCACAAAATCTTCACTATCTGTAGATTGGAAGGGGTCAGTTAAGGCTTACAATTTGATCACTTTTGATGATCTACCCTATTAGGAGTATCTGTGGAGACCTATTAAAGTCTACTTTGTTAAGAGATTTAGCAACACTATTTAGTGTGCACTCAGTTAAGATATTTACAATGGGATTATTAAAACCACCTTCCTTGAAAGGATTTTTACTTTTTCTTCATTTGTTAGAATATAAGCAAATTAATTTTTGACCTGATTGTATGCAATCTATTATTTTTGATTACAAATCCATTCAAGATTACATGTATATGTGTATCACCTATTGTGAGTGAATAATGCCTCTAATGCTCGGTAGCCTCTGTTCTTGGTTCTTGATAACCAATTTCATCTTTTTTTGTTTTGGTTCTTGAAAATCTCAATTTTATCCATAGATGTGTTCATTTTCTGCATTCATCCTCTCCTTGTTTGTTTAGAATGATTACAACATCTATTTATAAGATAGATTGACCTAATTAAGTTTCATGTAAAACAAACTTAACTCTATGATCACAGGTTTACAACTTTACCTTGATCTCCTATTCTGCATGTTTTCAATCAATTAGACTAATTAAAACATTTACAATAATGTTTCTTGTCCCTTAAGTAATGGTTTTAAAACAAAACCAAACTCTATAAATAGAATATGAATATTTAACCTGACGTGGAAGTCAAATCCACTTTTTTGCAGGCTGTAACTGACTTTCGATGTCTGATACTCGATTTGCTCTGAAATTAGTTTTACTATCTTTTGGGTTACATTGTTTTTTTTATTTCAGTTTGCATTGTATCTACTCATCAGGTTCCTCTATCAGTTTCCTCCTTTCAGGTTCCACTTTATCTGTCGGGTTCCTCCTAAACTTAACACTTTCAGTGATGTCTGATATTTGTGATTTTGGTGATCTCTAAAAGTCTATGTTTTGGTGTAGGTTTACCAAAGGTTCAAAATCTATTTTCCTTTTGTATACTAATGGAAAAATAATTTCTTCATCACTACCTCTTCTCTACATCTAGTAGACTTCACAAATACAAGCTCGCATATTTTACATTCACAACCACACTTATCTCATTAAGAAACAACTCTTCTTTATATAATTTTACAATAAACAATTAGGTCAGCCTATTAAGATTTGCCCAATGTAAAAAAAATTATATAGACCCTTTCTAAGATACACATAGTACCTTACACAAGTAAAATTCAATTACAATTCATCAATTATACTCCAAGATCTGAAATCCATGCTCGCCATCCTCTAAACACATTACATCACTCTAGTCAGCCACAAACAGATCTTCACAAGATCACATGCTTCAGCTGACATCACCAAGAATACAATGACCCAAAATCATAGGTAACATTCTCCAACATGTCTTCTATCATGTCTTAAGCTCACAAATCATAACTCGCACTCGCATCCAAGTTATCTCTAAAACTTAGAGACCAACTCTATTTAATATTCTATTATTATTTTGTACCCAGTCTTCACAAAAACAATTGTAACTTATTCCAAAAGTAAGATCAAGCCAAGTTACCTTAGATATAAGACCACTAATCATCCTTGTATACATCTCCATTCTTTCATTCTCTAAAAATCTCGTACAATATATGTACACTTCTATCAATCTTCCCTATACCAGTGATAACCAGTTTGTCTGAGACTTCAACTGAAACATATGTTGACATCAATGACAAAACATGAATGTCAACACCTCTCACATAACCAATTCCAACAGTTGATTTTGTGTAATACCAATATTTTAGGTTGACGATCATTTTTGTCCTAGTTGAATGCGCACCAGAGGGCGTGTTGTGATGATCTATCTTTTGTCGTGTTTGTCTTGGTCCCATTCATATTATTTCATGTTGAATTTTAATCTTTTGGGCCTAGAACGATCTATATATTGGTTGATGTGATTCAAAGTGACCATTTGTGTTGATTTTAGTGAGGAGGTTTTGTGTGGTCCACATTTTATTCCTTACCACCATGGGAATGAATTGGTTTGACCTATTTCAAATTATGGTATGCCAAATTGAATGTTCTATGATGGCATGAATTGATATATGTAGTAGATGATCTTTTTTATGAGAAGTAGTGCATGTGAGTGTGCGAAGAAGGAATATAACTAAGAAGATCTTATTCATTGTGTGAGTGTGTATTATCAAAGGAAGTAGACTATTGTTTATTACTTCAAGAGAAGGTATAAAATGGTATATTTTAATTGTCATAAGGAAGGTCATACTGCTAATGTATGTTGGTTTAAACCGATTGGTCTAAATGTTAGTCCTAGAGGTTCTACTGCTAGATCAGAATATACTCCTATGGTAGAATAAATAACTACAATACTAGAGGAAAGCGATGAGGATTGGGAAATTGAAAGCAGAAAACAAAAGGGTAAAGCTAAAACCCAGAGGAAAACACAGACTGCTGACTTTGAGCCCGAGACTGAAATGGGGGTGGGTAACAAAAAGAAAAATCAGAGGAATTCCCAGATGGAGGACTCTGAAACTGAGATGGAGAACGAGAAAAGTAAAAAGGAGGTTAAGAAAAGGAAGAGAGCT
>MU226101.1:2073953-2101639 GCA_018584345.1 Thuja plicata
GATACATCCCAAGGAGTATCAAAAAGTTTGATCATGAAGATAACATGAGATGCCAGATACCATTTGACAAACTACACTGGGTTTGGTCATAGAAGGTAGCATAGAGATACCCGATATCAAGTGACAAACTATTCTATTAAATCCTCTAATAAGGTCACACATAAGAGTGTGTTTGTAACCTTTAACAGGGTTGGCTCTTCACCGAGCTCACTTCAAAAGAGTAAAAATTTTGAGTTACCAGTCCCAAGTGGTTTTTCCCTTAACAGGGTTTCCACGTTAAAAATCCATGTTCAATGGGTTTATGAGTCATTACTTTAGTATTTTGAATTACACATAACTTATCTGGATTGATTGGTATACTCTAAGTAATTTACTATTTTTTGATAAATGAAAGACTACTATTCGGTAAACAAAAAGAATAAGGTTTAACAGAGGATTTCGAGCAGTGGTGATTTGATAAGTATATTTGAAGGCATTCATCTTATAGGACTGAAGATAACTAAAGGATTAATATTGTGATGCTAAGTATTTGGGTTGATTAATTGGAATATTTTTGAGGCCACTGATTCACCCCCCCCCCCTCTCAGTTATTTCTAACAATTGGTATCAGATCTTGTGTTCTTAGAAAGGGAGTTTAATAGCTCAAGCAAAATATCACAAGATGAACAGATGAGATGTGCCCAAGTTGAATAAAGATAAATTTTCAATATGGAAAAGAAGAATAAGACTCCACTTATCAGGTATTGGTAATGATGTTACTCAACATCTTGATACTGAATATGTGTTGCCTACATGACCTCACACTCTTGAGAAATTAAGAGAAAAGCATGAGCATAGTTGCATGATGATAGAACTTACTTCCTCACTATCTGATGTTGAGTTTGAAGATGTCAAAGCTTGCACTTGTGCTAAGAAAATGTGGGATGAGTTGAAGCTGGTACATTGAGGAGATGCTAATGTACTAAGAGCCAAGGCAAAAAACCTAAGAGGGAGGTTTGATGACCTAAGGATGAAAGAAGAAAACAATATCACTCAGTATAGCTGTAGAATAAAAGAGGTAGTCAATGCTAATTGAGGAGTTGGAGGTGAACTTGAAGAGGAGACAGTGGTGAGTAAAATCTTGAGAACCTTACTTCCTATATATGCTATTAGAGTTTCTTCTATACAAGAAATGAGAGCAGTTGCAAACAATATAGTTACCCTAGATAGTCTGATTGGTAGACTGATTTCATTTGAGATGAATAACTTTGATAACAGTGTCTTACCATCTATAGATTCTACATTCAAATCTTCTTTGAAAATAAGTAAATCAAGTCATAAATAATCTATTAGAAATGACAGTGAAAGTGATAATGATGGTCAAGATCTTGATGAGATTGAAGCACTAATGGAAAGAATATTGCAGAGAGGCAAAGGTAAATACAAAGGAAAATTACAACTTGTATGTTTTAATTGAAAAGAGGTTGGACACTTTGCTGCAAGATGTCCTAACAGAAGAAAAGATGATAGAAGTAATGACATATCATATGAGAAGAAGTTTGACAGAGGTGATAATAGAGATTACCAAAGAAACCATCAATCTAAAAAAATAGATACCCAATACTACAAGGACAAAGGGAAGAAAGCTTCTTACCTAGCTGAGAACAGAGCTGATGACACTAACACCGAATCTGCAAAAGACATTGAGATTGTATTTGTATCCATGAAGGATGACTCAGACGAAGATGTAGAAAGGTATGAAACTACACTCATATCTAAGGTTAGTAAGAATGATGTCTAGATCATAGATAGTGGCTGCACTCACCACATGACTGGTGATAAGAAAAATTTTGAAACTTTTAAATAGTATAATGGTGGTTCAGTAAGAATGGGGAATGACACACGTTGTCCAATTGAAGGTAAAGGAACCATAATGTTGAATAACCTGATCAAATGTGAAAATTCTTACTGGGTAAAAGGACTGAATTATAATCTGCTAAGTGTTTCACAGCTAAACAATATAGGTCACAAAGTAGCATTTCAAAATAAGAAGGCAAAGATCTTCAATGGATCAAGAAGGTTGATCGGAATTGGTGAATAAACAAAAGGTAACCTTTTCTATCTCGATGACATTAGCACCACTTGTTTGATGGCTAGAAACAAACACATATGGTTGTGGCACAAAATATTGTGTCATGTGAACTTTGACAACATGATAAAGATAAGAAATAAAAGAAAATTCAGAGGCTTACCGAGCATGACTAAGCCCGAGCATATCATGTGCAAGAATTGTCAAAAAGGTAAGATGACAAAGTATAGTTTCAAGAGTAAAGCCCATACATCTAATGCAATTCTACAATTAGTCCATACTCATCTATGTGGACCCATGAGGAAAAAGAGTTACTATGGAGATAGGTATTTCATTCTCTTTGTTGATGATTAATCTATAATGATGACAGTTATGTTTTTAAAAGATAAATCAGAAGCATTCAAGATGTTTAAATGGTATAAGGCTATGGTAGAAAAAAAAAGTGATAAGAAATTGAAATGCTTAAGGTTAGATAGAGGAGGGGAATTTACTTCAGAGAGTTTGCTAACTATTGCAATGAGCATGGAATTAAAAGACAAGTTTGTGCACCAAGAACACCACAGCAAAATGGAATTGATGAGAGGAGAAATAGATCAATTGATGATTGTGCAAGAACATTTATGATTGAGAAGAGAATCCCTCAAAATTTATGGAGGGAATCTATCAGTACTACTATATACACATTAAACAAAGTACAATTGAAGGACACAAAGAAGACACCCTATGAGATCTGGTATAGTCACACACCCAATGTAAGTTACTTCAAAATATTTGGTAGTTAATGTTATATTTTGAAGGATGATAGAAATTGAAAAGTTGACTCCAAAATTGAAGAAGGTATCTTCCTAGGGTATTCAACTAAAAGCAAGGCTTATAAATGTCTTAACAAGTTATCTAACAAGATCATTGAAAGTGCAAATGTGAAAATAGATGAATTTGTAGAAAAGAATGATAAGGAAAGAAGAAAAGAGTCAGAGGACTCAAATAGGTTCTTTTATACTAAAGAACTTGACACTCTACCCAATAAATAGTGTATCTCTCCTAAGAAATAGGACATTGCACCCGAGCATCAGGCAACAATTACCAAAAATCAGGAAAATCCTCAAGATGATGTTCCAAGCGATGGAGATTAGAATGAAGGTCAAGATGATGATCAAAATGATGAACACAGAGTTGAACCAAAACTTGCCAAGTATGTCAGAAGACATCATCCACGAACTCATATCATAGGAGACAAGAAGGTTGGAATGAGAACAAGAAGCAAGTTACTAAACACTAGATGTTTACTTTGTGATTTTGAGGCTAAATCTGTTAATAGTGCACTAGAAAATAAGGAATGGGTCAGTGCTATGAATGAATAAATAGAACAGATAGAGAATAATAGTATGTGGACACTAGTACTAAGACCAGATGACAAGAATGTCACTGGTACCTAATAAATATTCAGAAACAAGCTAAATGAGAATGGAGAATTCATAAGAAATAAAGCAAGATTAGTATGCAAGGGATATGCACAAGAAGAAGGTATTGATTATGACAAAACCTTTGCACCCATTGCTAGACTAGAGGGAGTTATAATCTTACTTGCTTATGTTGCATTCAAAGGATTCAAGGTATATCAAATGGATGTCAAATCTGCATTCCTAAATGGAATACTTGAAGAAGATGTATACATTGAACAACCAGAAGGGTTTGTTGATCCAGACAAGAGAATCATGGTATGTAGACTACATAAAGCCTTATATGGATTGAAACAAGCACCTAGAGCCTTGTATGAAAGACTTTAATCTTATCTCATTAGCATTGAAGTTATAAGAACAAGTGAAAATAGCAATCTGTAGTTAAAAGAAGATACCGATGGTAATATTCTGATTGCTGAAATTTTTGTTGATGATATCATTTTTGGGGGAAATGAAATGTTATACAAATCCTTTGCTGATGAAATCAGAAAAGAGTTTGAAATGTCTATGTTTGGGGAGATCAAATTATTCCTTGGTTTACAAATTCTTTGACAAGAAGCTGGCATATATATCACTCAGTCAAAATACATCAAGGAAGTGTTGAAGTTATTCAAGATGGAAGATTCCAAACCAGTTGGAACACCTATGGCTACCAGATGTAAGATGGAAAAAGAAGACAAATCAAATGAGGTAAATCAGACCTTGTATAGATCAATGATTGGAAAATTAATGTATGTTGTTCATACCAGACCAGATATTGCACATGCAGTTGGAATAGTTGCAAGATTCTCTGCTAATCCTAAAGAATCACATATGACTGTTGTCAAAAGAATTCTGAGATATCTGAAGAACACTGAGGACTATGGCTTATGGTATAAAAGAGAAGGAAAATTTTAGCTACAAGTCTACACAGATGTTGATTGGGCTGGAAACATTGATGACCGAAAGAGCACAACTAGAGGAGCATTCTTCATGTGTGATAGACTTGTCACATGGATAAGCAAGAAGCAAGGATGCATCTCTCAGTCTACTGGAGAAGAAGATTATGTGGCTTCTGCTACAAATTGCTCCAACATTTTCTGGATCAAACAGTTAGTGGAAGATATGAATATGAAGATTCTTGAACAATTAATTATCTATTTTGATAATACCAGTGCAATAAACATATCAAAGAATCTATTCATGCATGCTAAGACTAAGCATATAGATATCAAGTATCATTATTGAAGAGAACAAGTGAAAGAAAAGGAAGTGATAATAGAATATGTTCAATAAAAGGAACAATTAGCTAATATTTTCACCAATCCATTACCAAAAGATACATTTGAATACCTGAGAAAGAGACTAGGAGTACAACCCTTGTCTATCGGTCAATAAGATGACTAGAAGGTTGCATCAGCCTATAAAAAATCAAAATATCATTCATGTTGATGCAAGCACAGAGATAGATAGCAATAGATACATCTGTATACAGCAAGGTACAAAGTTGCACCGAACACTAGAATCAATGTATCACTGATGGATAGGGAAATTCAAGGAATATATTATGAAAAGGATGGAAGATGATATAGAAGAAACTTTTTTTGGCATTTTTGTCAAAGGGAGAGATTATCTCATTATCAGGAGGGAGAGAGATTCCCATCAATGTAAGGAAGAGATTATATCATTATCCAAAGGGAGAGATTGATTACATATGAAATATCCATCAAAGGGAAAGCAGTAACAAAAGAAAGAGAATACACACAAAAGGTGAGATGAATCATTGTTGTCGAAGGAAAGAGATATTATCAAGAAGAGGAAAATTCAAGAAAGAACACATAGTACAGAACAGAGATATAATTTTCTACATCTATCCAGTGAAGGGATTGAAGATTGAAGAAATCACTCAGCAAGAAACAAATCTAAGCTATTTGAGCTTACCGAGAGCCAGACATTTGTAATAGTTACAATAGCAAAGATTGATGAAACTGTTATATTTCATATTGTATTAGTAATAATATAGTGTGATAATGTAGTGTGTTTCCATCAATGCCAAAGGGAAATATTGATGACATGTAACTGATTGAAAGTTTGAATATGTTAAGTTGATCACCAAAATGTAGACATATAATGCAAGACATTAAATCAATTAATGGATTGTATTGTCATTGATGTCAACTTGATATAATCTAATTGGTTATATTCAAAGTGTCAAAGACTTCATAAGAATCAAAGAGATAAAGATTATGCTTTTAGTAATGTATAAAAGAAAGAATTCACTAAGTGACTACAAACATTGGCGGCTAGTGGAACGCGACGGATAGAGATCACCGAAATTTAATTCATAGTAATGCCCGAGCAAAGAACTCAACGAGTAGAATCACAAGCATAACCGATGGCTAGAATTATAGTGTAACCCAACGGACAGACAACCTCGATGGAGAAGCTCGAGGAGAACTGAAGTGTTGACCGAAGCTAACAAGAGTTAAAACACCATAGTTAACTAGAGTTCATAAACAAAAAAATATCTAGTAGGCAGAGCTAAATATAGACTTAACTAGTAGTTATCATTGTTTTCATCAACAAGATAAAGCCAAAGATAAGTAAAGGATTTAAAGTTGTTTTGTCTAGTTGGAAAGAATATTTATACGAGATAAAATAGGAGTTATGCTTTAAATTAGATTGGAAAGAATAGTGGATCACGCCAAGATCAAGAAAATCAAGAACCTAGAAATGATGACATAATATTTATAAAGAGATAATTCATTTTGAATTAAGCGAAGGGGAGTGAATAAAAAAATAGGATGCTAAAGAGAAACTGATGAAGAAAAACTTCATGCAGTCCTGATCAATCAAGCTGAGGAAAGAGCTAGAGAATTATGTAGACAACAAGCAACAGAGGAACACAGCATCACCGAGCAGAAAGTGGAGCAAAGGTATTGAAAAGATATATTGATTAGATAGAGCTTATAATAGATCTAAAAATTTGCAAGTATAAGTTGTATGTATGAACAGATCATTTACTATTTCAGTTAAACCATTGATTCAGAAATTCTCTTAACTGAGAAGGATTTAAAGATCCTTTCTATATTGAGATACATCCCAAGGAGTATCAAAACGTTTGATCATGAAGATAGCATGAGATGCCAGATGCCATTTGACAAAATATAGTGGGCTTGGTCATAGAAGGTAGCATAGAGATGCCCAATATCAAGTGACAAACTATTCTATTAAATCCTTTAAAAAGGTCACACCTAACAATGTGTTTTCAACCTTTAGCAAGGTTGGATCTTCACCGCGCTCACTTTAGAAGAGTGAATATTTTGGGCTACAGATCCCAAGTGGGTTTTCACTTAACAAGTTTTCTACATTAAAAATCCATGTGTCAATGTGTTTATGAGTCATTAATTTAGTGTTTTGCATTACACATAACTTATCTGGATTGATTGGCATACTCTAAGCAATTTACTATTTTTTGGTAAATGAAAGACTGCTATTCGGTAAACTAAAAGAATAAGATTTAATAGAGCATTTCGAGCAGTAGTAATTTGATAAGCATATTTGAAGGCATTGAACTTATAGGATTGAAGATAACTAGAGGCTTAATATTGTGGTACTAAGTTTTTGGGTTGATTAATTGGAATATTTTTTAGGCCACTGATTCACCCCCCGCTCCTCTCCCCCCTGCCCCCTCTCAGTTATTTCTAACAACATCCATTAACCACACATTGGCCCTTTTATCAATGGGGTTTTGATTTAATTGGGATGATTTATACCCCCTCTTCAAATGGTCATAAATACATTATAACTACAACAACATATTTTACAAAATGGGTGGAAGATGTACCCCTATCAAAAATAATAGGAAAGTAGATTTCCATGTTCATCTTAAATCACATCATTTGCAAATATGGTATCCCACATGCACTCATGATAGATAATGGGATACAATTTAAAAATAAGGATGTCAAGGAGTTATGTAAAATTTCCATAGCATTCAATATTTCTCTTCAATTTACTATCCCCAAGGAAACGAACAAGCAAAAGCTTCTAACAAGAACATCCTTAAGATCATTAAGAAAATGGTTGATGAGTTAGGAAGGGATTGGCACATCCATTTGAATCCATCATTATGGGCTTATAGGACCAGCATTAGAATACCTATTGGAGCTACACCCTTTTATTTATTTTATTGAGACAATGCATTATTACCTTTAGATATAGAAATTTCACCCCTTAGTGTTTCTCTATATGGCATATTGACAAATGAAGACTATAGAGTTTCTATATTGGAAGAACTAGAATTTCTTGAGGAGCATCAACACCAAGTATATAATCACCTAAAATTCTATCAAAAGAGGATGTCAAGGAACTACTATAAAAGGATCAAACCTAGAGAGTTCCAAGCTAGTGACCTCTTTCTAAGAAAAAATTTGAAGAATCAACAAGAATGAGAAAAAGAAAGGAAAATTTGAGGCAAATTGGCTAGGACCCTTTTTGATCATGTCATCCTATGGCACAAGAACTTATAAACTAGATACACATGATGGAGAAGATTTTGAAGAACCCATGAGAGCATTCATCTTAAGAAGTTATATACCTAAGTAGTTGAAAGAGTATCAAATCAAAGTGTATCAGATAAGAGAGTATCAGTTTATACAAGAAAAAGTGAACCTAAAGAGAAATCAAAATTAGTAAATATAGATCTTGAAGAAAGCAAAAACAATGAAAAAAATCAAAAATACAAAAAGAATTAAAAGAGAAAAATTTCCTTGGGGAAAACCTAGAAAATAGGCGTCTTGGTAGTACAAAATGCAAAAAAAATGCAATAAATCCAAGTAGTGAAATCCTGGCAAATAGGCACTACTTGCTCCAAATTGAGTTCCTTTATCTATCAAGCATTGCATTTTCATTTTCCGCTATCCTTTTAGATATCCATTTTGCATTCCTTCATTTGTACATAGTTACATCCATCATTATATTTGTAGATATACCAGCACATGAGTTACATCCATTAACCACACCTTGGCCCTCTTAACAATGTGGTTTTGATTTAATTGGGATGATTTATCCCCCCTCTTCAAATGGTCATAAATACATTATAACTACAAAAAAATATTTTACAAAATGGGTGGAATATGTACCCCTATCAACAATGATAGGAAAATAGATTTCCATGTTCATCTTAAATCACATCATTTACAGATATGGTATCATGTATGCACTCATGATAGATAATGGGAGAAAATTTAAAAATAAGGATGTCAAGGATTTATGTGAAAATTTCCATATCATTTAATATTTCCCTTCAATTTACTATCCCCGAGGAAATGGACAAGCATAAGCTTCTAACAATAAAATCCTTAAGATCCTTAAGAAAATGGTTAATGATTTAGGAATGGATTGGCACATCCGATTGAATCTAGAATTATGGGCTTATAGGACCAACATTAGAATACTTACTGGAGCTACACACTTTTCTTTAGTTTATTGAGCCAACACATTATTACTTTTGGAGATAGAAATTTCATCCCTTATAGTCTCTATATATGGAATTTTGACAGATGAAGACTATAGAGTTTCTATTTGGAAGAATTGGAATTTCTTGAGGAGCGTCAACACCAAGCATATGATCACCTAAAAATCTATCAAAAGAGGATGTCAAGAAAGTACAATAAAAATATCAAACCTATAGAGTTACAAGCTAGTGACCTCTTCCTAAGAGAAAATATAAATAATTAGAAAGAAGGAGAAAAGAAAGGAAAATCTGAGGCAAATTGGCTAGGACCCTTTCTGATCATGTCATCCTATGGCACATGAACTTATAAACTAGCTACACATGATGGAGAAGAATATGAAGAACCCATAAAGAGAATTCATCTTAAGTGGTTCTATACCAAATTAGTTGAAAGAGTATCAAATCAAAGAGTATCAGATGAGAGAGTATCAATTTGTACAAAAAAAAGTGAACCTAAAGAGAAATCAAAAATAGTAAATATAGATCTTGAAGAAAGCAAAAACAATGAAAAAAATAAAAAATACAAAAAGAATTGAAAGAGAAAAATTTCCTTGGTGAAAACCTAGAAAATAGGCACCTTGGTAGCACATAAAAAAATAAAAAGAAAAAATGCAATAAATCCAAGTAGTGAAAACCTGGCAAACAGGCGCTACTTGCTCTAAATTGAGTTCCTTTATCTATCAAGCATTGCATTTTCATTTTCTACCATCCTTGTAGATATCCATTTCCCATTCCATCATTTGTACATATTTATTTTAAAACCCCAAAAGTTTCATAGCGCAGTCATCCAACAAAGCTTTTATCATGGTTTGAAAATGGTCTTAGTCCATTATCATTGTCAAAAGCAAAACTAAGGGCAATAATCCAAGCTTCATGCAATCATCATTGAAATAGACACAAGTAGAAAACAAACACCCTTAACCAAGATCAAGAATCAAGACATTTGACCTTTTTCAATCAATCCAAACTCCTCAAAATACAAACATCCAAATTCCAATCAATATCACAATAGAACACATCCAAATCAAATCCACCCATCAAATCAAACAACTTGAACAAAATAAAAATGGAAGACGGTGGATTGAAATATTTTGAAAATATGAATCAAATAGCAATGGCTAAGAGATTCAAATGTATGTTTCTTGATTTTTGACATAATGTCTTTTCAGAAAGTCTAGGATATCTTTTGACGAAAGGATAAATAATGAAGCATGATATTTTTCTTGATTTTATGCATGTAGGATTGATTCAAAGAAGTATGTCAATCAGTCTAAAGACATGATCATAAAATAATCATAGAGTACATTGGCATATGGAAGGAATTAATTCTTTTTGTTTTTATGCAAAAGGATACTTAGGTCATTTAGGTTATTCATACCTTAATGCCAAGATTCACTTGCAACATTGAATCTAACAAAAGCGATATTCATACCACCATGGTTTGAAAATCTAACCATTGAGGGTTGTACCAATTTTAATGATTCAAAAACCTTAATCATGACATTGGTCACATTGAATCTGACGAAAGCGATATTCATATCACCATGGTTTGCAAATATAACACTCGAGGGTTGTACCAATTTCCAAATAATCTACCAAAAACCTCAATCATGATAATTGCAAAATATATTGACCCTTTGAAAAGTGACAACAATTTAGTTGCATTCACACATTGAATTCATGTTAGATTAAACCTTACATTAATAATCATTATGGGATTTCTCATGGAAAAGGAAGGGGTCAATCATCCAAGTCAAATCATCAAAATTCTTCTTTCGATGGAATACGTAGGACTTTAACAAAAACAATATATAATATTTACATCTAGATTTACTCAAATCAAATTGAATATCATTCTTCATTTAGTGCATCCATTAGGGTAATTTCATATGCAGTTAGGTACATTTTCATATTAAGATCATTCCAATAATCATTAAATCATGTAGGTGCATTTATTACCATCATTATCATTAAACATTTAATCATCGTCTAGGTACATCTCATCATCACTTAGTTGCATTGCATAAACATTCAAATCATTAGATTCATTAACATTGTTCATGGCATTATATCATTAGAAATCATAAATCATATACATAGAGCATTGCATCATTATATAGAACCATCCCATTTTATCCATAGAAAAGAAAATATCATATAAAAAATTTCCATACATTATCCATCTAATTTAGGAATCCATATAAGTATCTATATAGGGAACACATCCATAAACATCCATGCATAAGTATAAAGAGTAAAGTAAAATGCATACATACATACTGCATAGAAAACCACCAAAACATGCATTTAGATAGAATCGTATAAAAATGGATTCATAAAATGTCTCATAGCATAGTTATATATCATCAAAATCATAAATTCCAATGTATAATGACATCAAAGAAGAATACATCATAATTATCAAAAGGAAAGGGTAAGATATATCAAATACCCATATCAAAGATACATCAAGAGTCCATCAGTAACATAAAAAAGGGATACATATATCCATCATCAAACATCTAATCATCAAAAAGATCTAGGAATGACTGCCTCATGAATCTATAGGATGATCCATTAGAATGTTACCACTTGTACCTGAATCAATATATGTACATGTACCTACACCTGTGGATGGTCCTACACCACCCTTGTCTATGTATCTAGTCTTCTCAGGAGGTCTAGGAGATGGACCTAACACTCCTCTACTCTCACCATGTCCTCCTTGCGAGGCATTGCTTCTAACACTCTATTCATAAGAATGAGCTCTCTGACCTGCTAGCAATAGTTGATGATATAAAGTGTGGTAGAACTTGTTAGTAATAACTGAGAGGGGGGGGGTGAATCAGTGGCCTCAAAAATTTATCCTTTAATCACTAACCACCAATAAAATAAACCTCAGATTATTAAGTCCCTACAAGATGCATGCCATGAAGTACTTTATAATGATTAACTATCTGTTGGTTTTCCTTGTCTGTCCTTATTCTCTTTGATTACCAATATGCAGTATAACTATTTACCGAAATATAGTAAATAATCAGAGTATACTGATATATCCAGAAATGCATATGTGAAATGTAAAATGGTAAAGTAATAAGCCATACACACATAACACTTGGATTTTAATGTGGAAACCCTGTTGAGGGAAAAACCACTGGGATCGGTACCCCAAATTTTCACTCTTCTGAAGTGAGCACTGTTAAGAGCCAACCCTGTTAAAGGTTACAAACACACTATTAGGTGTGACCTTGTTAGAAGATTTTATACATATAGGTTGTCACTTAGTATCGGGAAACTCAGTTTGCTACCATTCTTGAATCAGCCTCTTTCTTAGATTGTCAATAGGATTTAGGTAAATCTAGTGCTACTTTCATGAATCAACCTTTTTGGCACTCCTTGGGATGTACCTCAATATATAGAAGATTGTTAAGTCCTACTCTATTAAGAGACTTAATGCTTCAATGGTTAAAATGAAACAAAATGACCTATTTCTAATGCAACTTGAATTGCAGATTTTCAGATCTATTTAAGTACATTACCTCTCTGATCAATATATCAATTCAATTCTTTGTGCTCCATACTTTCTGCTCTATGATGTTGTGCTCACTATTTGTCAGTGTCTACAGAATTCTTTATCTCTCCCTTAGCTTGATTGACCAAGACTATATGAAGTTATCCTTCATCAGTTTCTCTTCAGCATCCTCTTTCAATTCACTCCCCTTCCATGTATATTTGGAATGAATTATGTGTGTCTCTTATATAGACATGATATTCCTTAATTCTTGATTCTTGATTCTTGGTGTGAAAAACAATCCATCCAATTTGATTTAAAGTATAAATCTTGATTTATCTCGTAGTTATCTTCTTGCTAGCTATACAAATCTTCTTTAAATCAATCACTTAACTCTGGTCGAATAAAACAATGAAAACAACCAGTTAAGTCTATCTTTAGCTCTTGCCAGCTAGATATTTTGTCATTTTCTAAACTCTTTGTTCCATCGGTCAACTCTTCAGTTAGTCATCGGTTACAACTACCAGTTTCATCGATGTGACTCCAGTTGGCATTGGGATCTCTATCCATCGGGCATTGTTGGATTTTTAGTTGTCAGGTAACTCTATTTTTAGCTCGTCGGGAAACCTGTGGTTTGCTTTGTCGGGCAACACTATCTTCAGTACGTTGGGTATCATAGTGACTTTTCTTCTTTGGCTTTGCCAATAGTGTGCACTCCGTCAGTGTTGTCTATCACTTAGTGAATACTTGACTTTTATGCATTGTTGAAAGCATAACCTTTGTTCCATTGATTCTCTGAAGTATTTTGCATTATAGACATGACCGTACAGATGATATCAAGTTGTCGTCAATGAAAATACAAACCATTAACTGATTTCATGCCTTGAATTATCTTCAACTTAACATTATCAAATATTCAATTAGTTATATGTCATCAATCTCTCCTTTGGCATTGATGGCAACAAAACTTATATTATCACACTATACTATTTCTAATACACTATGAAATACAATTGTTGAGATTCATCAAACTACCAATCTTTGTTTGATAAACGATAAATGTCTAAACTTTGGTAAACTTTGTCTTAGCTTAGATTTGATTCTTGCAACTTTCTATTTTCTGATGTGTTGAATCTCTTCTGGTGTCAATTTCTCTCCTTCTGATTGTTCTTCTGCTTTGATCTCTTGTCCTCTTTTTAACAACTTTCTCTTTGTGTAATCTTTCATACAATTTTCTCTTCCTTAGGATATAATCTCTCCTTGTTGGAGTGATCTGATAATGGATAATCTCTCTTCCTTTTCTCAGAAGAATGTGATAATATGGATAATCTCTCTCCCTTTGACAACAATGTCAATAAAATATTGAAACAGTGTATGTTTCCAATTGTTTTAAATATCTGACATTCATGTCAAATAATTATTTTCTTCTTATCCATAATATATTCCTTGAATTTCCCTTATCCGTCAGCAATACAACATTATGCTCTGGTGCTTGGTTCTGATATATACCTGTCTGCATATATATGTAGCTTTGAAGTTCTTCTCTTTTCTTGCATCAACATTTCTGATATTCTGATAATATATAGGCTAATGCAGCCTTTAGTCTTTTACTGATTGGTAGACAAGGGTCTGATACCAATTGTTAGCATCAATATCTTCTTTTAAATAAAGATTGTTGTTTTCACTAGTCCTTATGAATCCAATACTTATTAGATAGGAATGAATTCATTCATACCAGGCTCTTGGAGCTTGTTTTAATCCATACAAGGCTTTATAAAGTCTACATACCATGTTCCTCTTGTCTGGATCTACAAACCCTTCTAGTTGCTCAATGTATACCTCTTCTTAAAGTATTCCATTTAGGAATGTTGACTTGACATCCATTTAATATACTTTGAATCCATTGTATGCAGAATAAGCAAGTAGTATTCTCACTCCTTCTATCCTAGAAATGGGTGCAAAGGTCTCTCCATAGTCTATACCTTCCTCTTGTGCATACCCTTTGCATACTAGTCTTGCTTTGTTCCTTGTGACTTCTCCATTCTCATTTAGCTTATTCCTAAATATCTATTTTGTACCGATGACATTCTTGTCATCTTGTCTTGGCACAAGTGACCATGTTTTTTTCTTCTCAATTTTCTCAATCTCATCATTCATAGCACTTATCCATTCCTCATTATCTAGTGCAGCATTGACAGATTTTGGCTCAAACTCACAAATTAAGCAACTTGAGTTTAAAGACTTACTCCTTGTTCTTGTACCAGCTTTCTTATCTCCTATGATTTGGACCTTTGGATGGTTCTTCCTTACATATCTTGCAATTACAGGTATAGTCCTTTGTCTATTAGCTTGATCATTATTTTAATCTTAATTCTATTCTTCATCACCTTGCATATTTTCTTGATCATTATCCTGACCATCGGTATTTGCAGCCTGATGTTCTGGAGCAGTGATTCATAGCTCAGGTGCTCTACATTGTTGGTAGGGTATAATGTCAGGCTCCTCATTGTAAGTGAACTTATTGTAGTCCTCTAGCTCTTTAGTGCTTTCTTGTTCATTCTTCTCTGCAAATTCATCTATCTTCACATTTGCACTTTCAATAATTTTGTTAGAGGCTTTGTTTAGACATTTGTAATCCTTGATCTTGGTAGAATACCCTAGAAAAATTCCTTCATCACTCTTGGAGTCAATTTTTCCATTTCTATCCTCTTTTAAGATATAACATTGACTGCCAAAAATTTTGAAATAACTCACATTGGGTGTGTATCCATATCATAGCTCATAAGGTGTCTTCTTGGTATCTTTCTTTAGTTGTACCCTTTTTAGCGTGTAAACAAAAATGCTAACATCTTGTCTCCAGAATATTTGGGTGATTCCTTTTTCTATCATTAGTGTTCTAGTACAGTCAACTATTGATCTATTCCTTCTTTCAGCAATCCCATTTTGTTGTGGTGTTCTTGGTGCAGAAACCTATCTTTTTATACCATGCTCATTACAAAAGTTAGTGAGTTCATCTGATATAAACTCACCTCCTCTATCTGATCTCAAACATTTTAGATCCTTACCACTTTGTTTCTCTACCAAACCTTATACCATTTAAACATCTTGAATGCTTCAGATTTATCTTTTAGAAACATGACTGTCATCATTCTAGAGTAATCATCAACAAAGAGAATAAAATATCTATCTCCATAATAACTCTTTGTCCTCATAGGTCAACATAAATTAGTATGAACTAATTCTAGAATTGCATCAGATGTATGAGTTTTTCTTTTGAAACTAGACTTTGTCATTTTACCTTTTTGACAGTTTTTACACATGATGTTGTCAGGCTTGGTCATGGTCGGTAAGCCTCTGACATTTCTCTTTTTGCTAATTTTAATCATGTTGTCAAAATTCACATGAGACAATATTTTGTGCCACAACCATATGTCCTCATTCGCAGCAATCAAACAAGTGGAGTCAATATAATTCAAATAGAATAAGTTACCTTTTGTCTACTCACCGATACCAATCAAATTTCTAGATTTTTTGAAGATATTTGCCTTCTTATTTTCAAATGCTACTTTGTGACCTGAAATATTCAACTGAGAAACACTCAATAGATTATAATTCAATCCATTTACCCAATAAGCATTCTCACACTTTATCTGGTTATTTAACATTATTTTTCCTCTACCTTCAACTAGACAAGGTGTGTCATTTCCCATTCTTACTGATCCTCCTTTGCAGTATTCAAAAGTCTCAAACTTTTTCTTATCACCGGTCATATGATGAGTGCAACCACTATCTATGATCCAAACATCATTTTTACTAATTTTAGATTTGACATATTTTTCTATATACCTTTCTTCATCATCATCTAAATCATCCTTTATAGCCACAAACACCATCTCAATATCTTCATCAGATTTGGTGTCAGTATCATCATCCTTGCATTTTGCTAGGTAGCTGACCTTCTTTCCTTTGTCCTTGTAGTCTCAGGTATCTCTTCTTTCTGATTGTCCGTAGCTTCTGTAATCACCTCTGTCAGACCTTTTCTCAAAAAATCTATCATTACTTCTGTCATCTTTTCTTTTGTTAGTGCATCTTGCAGCAAAGTGTCCAATCTCTTTGCAATTAAAACAAACAAGTGGTAATTTACTTGTGTATTTACCTTTGCCTCTCTGCATTCTTCTGGCCATAAGTGCTTCAATTTCATCAAGATCATCTTCTTCATTTTTACTATCACTATCTTTTCTTATAGTGTCTTTGTGACTTGATTTACTTATTCTCATAGAAGTTTTGAATGCAGACTCTATGTTTGGTAAGATACTATTATCAAAGTTATTCATTTCAAATGAAATCAATCTTCCAATTAAACTGTCTAGAGTAACATTGCTATTTTCTACTGCTATCATTTCTTTAATGGAAGATACTCTAATAGCATAGGTAGGCAATAAGGTTCTTAGGATTTTACTTACCACTGTATCTTCAAACTTTCCTATAAGGCTTTATGCCTTGGCTCTCAAAACATTTTTGTCACCACCATGTACAAGCTTCAATTTGTCCCACATCTACTTTGTAGATGTGCATTCTTTGACATCTTCAAATTTAGCATCGGAGAGTGAGGAAGCAAGCTCTATAATCATGTCATTATGTTGATGCTTCTCTCTCATTTGTTCAATTTTTGGTGCTCATGTGGAAAACACATTTAGTTTCAAGGAATTCAGTAACACCATTACCAATACCTGATAGGTGGACTCTTATTCTGCTTTTCCATGAAGAAATTTATCTTTGTTCAACTTGGGCACATCTCGTCTATTCATCTTGTGATCTTTGACTTAGGTCTTGAAACCTTCCTTCTAAGCACACAAGCTTCGATACCAATTGTTAGTAATAACTGAGAGGGGGGGTGAATCAGTTGCCTCAAAAATTTATCCTTTAATCACTAACCACCAATCAAATAAACCTCAGATTATTAAGTCCCTATAAGACACGTGTCATGAAGTACTTTATAATGATTAATTGTCTGTTGGTTTTCCTTGTCTATCCTTATTCTCTTTAATTACTGATATGCAGTATAACTATTTACCGAAATATAGTAAATAAGAAGAGTATATAGATATATCCAGAAATGCATATGTGAAATGTAAAATAGTAAAGTAATAAGCCATACACATATAACACTTGGATTTTAATGTGGAAACCCTTTTGAGGGAAAAACTACTGGGACCGGTACCCCAAATTTTCACTCTTCTGAAGTGAGCCCTATTAAGAGCCAACCCTGCTTAAGGTTACAAACAAATTGTTAGGTGTGACCTTGTTAGAGGATTTTATACATATAGGTTGTCACTTAGTATCGGGCAACTCAGTTTGCTACCATCCTTGAATCAGCCTCTTTCTTAGACTGTCAATAGGATTTAGGCAAATCTAGTGCTACTTTCATGAATCAACCTTTTTGGCACTCCTTGGGATGTACCTCAGTATATAGAATACTGTTAAGTCCTCTGTTAAGAGACTTAATGCTTCAATGGTTAAAATGAAAAAAAATGACATATTTCTAATGCAACTTGAATTGCAGACTTTCAGATCTATTTAAGTACATTACCTCTCTGATCAATATATCAATTCAATTCTTTGTGCTCCATACTTTCTGCTCTATGATGTTGTGCTCACTGTTTGTCGGTGTCTATAGAATTCTTTAGCTCTCCCTTAGCTTGATTGATCAAGACTGTATGAAGTTATCCTTCATCAGTTTCTCTTTAGCATCCTCTTTCGATTCACTCCCCTTCCATGTATATTTGAAATGAATAATGTTTTTCTCTTATATAGACATGATATTCCTTAATTCTTGATCCTTGATTCTTGATTCTTGGTGTGAAAAAAAATCCAACCAATCTTATTTAAAGCATAACTCCTGATTTATCTCATAGTTATCTTCTTGCCAACTATACAAATCTTCTTTAAATCAATCACTTAACTTTGGTCGAATAAAACAATGAAAACAACCAGTTAAGTCTATCTTTAGCTCTTTCTAGCTAGATATTTTGTCATTTTTTGAATCTCTATTTCATCGGTCAACTCTTTAGTTAGTCATCAGTTATAACTACCAGTTCCATTGGTGTGACTCCAGTTAGCATTGGGATCTCTGTCCATTGGGCATCGTTGGATTTTTACTTGTCGGGTAACTATGTTTTCAGCTGGTCAGGCAACCTTTGGTTTGCTTCATCAGGAAACACTGTCTTTAGTACGTTGGGTATCATAGTGACTTTTCTTCTTTGTCTTTACCGATGGTGTGCACTCCATCAGTGTTGTCTGTCACTTAGTGAATACTTCACTTTTATGCATTGTTGAAAGCATAACCTTTGTTCCATTGATTCTTTGAAGTATTTGGCATTATGTACATGACCTTACAAATGATATCAAGTTGACATCAATGACAATACAAACCATTAACTAATTTAATGTCTTGCATTATCTTCAACTTAACATTATCAAACATTCAATTAGTTATATGTCATCAAAACTCACCTCTCCTGATCTCCTCTCTCAAATCTATCATGGTTTGTCTAGTCACACCATCTCTAATTAACTTATCTAAATGTTGGCCTATATCCTCTAGTACCCCTCATTGCAGTATAGAATGATCTCTCTGTGACCTAGTAGCTACTAACTTCACCTCCATGGTCTACATAGAATGATCTCTTTGTGACCTGGTAGAAGCTAACTCAACCTCAAGTCTCTAAATATGTGTCTACAATAATATGATATTTACATGTGTTGTAGCTAACTCCCCATGCAGCCTCTATCTATCCTAGACAAGTGTATCATCCAAAAAAACCTATATCCTCTACATATCTCGATTTGGCTCCCATACAACACTAGACCTAACCCAATGAACAATCTGACTTGGATCGGGCATCCTGACCCCCTCCTCTAAGTAGGATCATCATCTCTTACACTTCCACCCGCTCCATCATTACCCCCACCTAGTCCTTTGTCCACATCCATCGCATCTCCAGTAATCCTACCACCTCTCCCCCTCACTGGTCTAACTGTTCCATCCTTAGATCATGCATCTCCCTCATCTTTGGCATCTCTTTGACATCCTTCATACCTCATCCATTGTCGGGGCCTCTTGTCATCATTACTCTCCAAGGGAGGCACTAGCTCATCTAGTGGAGTTAATCATGGAAAGGGATATGTTAAGAACCACTATGTGTAGTTATCAGTTACGCCAGTATCCATGACATCATCCAGGTAATCCCAAGGTACTAGTACTAGTGTGAAGAACTCATCTCTAGGTGCCTCACACAATGCACATGGTCCCCAAGTAGATATACCCTTATGTGTATGTTCATACATTGCCAATCCCTGTGGCATACCCTAAGTATGTCCAAACTGTTACAATACTCTGGTAACAATGAATCTCTCAACAATATAGGGATTATAACCAATCAACCATCTATATGTGAACATGTACAAAACCTCTTGTCAACCCTCATGCCACTCCTTGCATCCTAGATGAGGTCTCCAACATACAGTAACCAAGTCATCAATTTGGCGTTGCCAATAATCAAAATTTCCCATCTTAGGCTGGACAATCATACCAATATACCCATATAGGAATGGATGCCCCTCCTCTCATACTCTCTTTTCTACTGGTCATGTCACTTGGATGTGCTCCCAAACCCAAATATGCAATACTATAGAACTGGCTAATAAATTTATTGCGTAATCACATACCACATGATGTGGCTGGTGGTACAAATGGGCCAAAATACATGAACCCCATTAAAATCATCACGATCTCCTAATCATATTCTCCAATAGTCTACCCCAACCAACATGAAACCCATGTGCTCTCCTATCTAGCATCAGGAACCTTTCAATCAATGTTTCTAAAACTGAAGGAAGTGGTGCATGGATCTACAACATAGTATCCCAAGTCATAGTATACCCTCTGATATGCTCATCATAAAATACCCATCAAGCTACTGACCCATCATCTACTGCATTGAAGTACACCAGCTCTCCCATCACTAGAATCCTTAGTATGTGATACACATCCTCTAGTGTGATGGTTATCTCTCCAGTAGGAAGATGGAAAGTGTTGTGTTCGCTATGCCACCTCTCTTCTAAGGCTATCAATATACCCATATTCAACCTAATCTGGGGTACACTAGCTCTCCCATCACTAGAATCTTTAGTACATGATACACATCCTCTAGTGTGATGGTCATCTCTTTAGTAGGCAGATGGAAAGTGTTGTGTTTTCTATGCCACTGCTCTTTTAAGGTTATCAATAAACCCTTATTCAATCTAATCTGGGGCATATCCAAAAAGTATCCAAGACCATGAAATCTAATCACTTGTATCTCATCATGAGATAAATTCTCAATCATGGAAAAGGGTTTAGAGTACTGAACCCTCATATTCAGGTTGTCCTATTGCACCTATTACAGTCATGCATCGAACATCAATATCAGGTCGATCATCAAGAGTCAATCACATCATCCTAATATCTACTTGCTCATATGAGATTTCCATAATCTTGGCGAGTGCATTGATTATTTTGTGCCTCCATATTATGAGGACAGAAATCATCATCTATCCAACCCTATTGATTAACATCAATACCATAGTGACCTATTATTAATTACTCTACAATGACTAACACGATCATGACATCATCACATTCTAGCCTAACTCTATTCATCAAGGATATGTACTCTGTTGGCAATCAGAATTATACCAATCACAACATCACAAAGGGTTACAATTTCAAAACCCACAATCAAGATATCATCACAAAAATCAAGGAATCCCACATGGAATCACACACATCAAGACAAGCACATGAGGCACATTGACTCGTTCCATGCAACCTAGAGGCCAACTCTCACATCTGAGATGTATTATCTCGCATCTAGGATGCAAACCTTCACATTTGGGATGTCAAAATTTTCTTCCAAGATGTGTTTACTCACATCTGAGATGCAAAGGCTCTCATCCAAGATGTGAAGCCTTTCATCTAGGATGTGAACCCTCGCATCTAGGATGTGAAACTTCACATCCAAAATGCGAAGGCTCGCATCTAGGATGTAAAGCCTTGAATCTAGGATGTGTAGGCTCGCATCCAAAATGTGAACCATCACATCTAGGTCATAGCTAGCATGCCCAAAATTCCCCAAAAAAACCCAAAAACATAACAATTTGGCCCAAATGTGAGCCAAAACATCGTAAACGGAATTAAATATAGTTTTTAACAACATTCATGGAGGAAAAACATTGATTTCTCAACAACTTTGAAAAAACCACATCACATTTTCAAATTCAAACCCTAGCTAGAGGAATTTAGCGAATTTGATAACAAAAGAAGGTATTTCTCAACACATACTAGGGGGTCATAATGCTTGGGTCTCTGATACCAGTGCACTCTCTCAAACCAGTACTCTGCCACTAGAATCACCATCTTATTAGATAATCTTCTTCTCCATCACAATGCTCAAGCAATTTCACCAAAAAGACAATGAGAAACAAAATGCAAATTACTTCTTAAACAGTTACTTTTTGCAAATAAAGGGTATTTTGGTGGGATTTTTATCCAAAAAGGAAGATTATTAATCCTTTATTACCTGGGGTATTTCCTATCATCGTTGGCATTACCATTTATCGGGATTTAAATCCAAAAGGATGAAATTGATCAATTTTTGAATGTCAATAAAAATCTTTTTACTAAGCTTGAATATATTCAAAATGATTTTGATTTTAATCCTGGGGGGCATACTAGCACTAGAGTGCATAATTTTGTGCATCGGGGCACTTTTTAAAATCGGGGACATCGAACGTTGAAATTTAATTTTTTTTAATAGGACATCAAAAGGGATTAATTTTCACATCAAAGATATCACATTATCAAGAGAACGACTTCAGTATCATCATCACAGCGGTATCATCATCATTATTAAGATTTGCATCATCAGCAACATCATCAGTCCATTTTATCTCATCATCATTAGCATCATATCAAGGATTCATATTGAAACATCATCATCATCAGTATCATATCAGTGAGACATCACATCATCAAATCAAACATCAAATTAAACATCAGATTGGACATCAAATCATATATTAGACATTGGACATTAGGTATTCTTTGAACCAATGTGCTTCACACATTGATTCAAAGAGGGGCATTTGTATACACCTAAAATTGGTCAACACACGTCAATGCATAAATTAATCAAATACAACCCATTTTTAATTAATTAAGATTAATAAATCAAATAATTAGGTAATTGAATTAAACATTTAATTACTTAGTTCGTCAATTAATTAACTTCAATTCAATAAATCAATAATGGCTAAAGTAATTAATTCTTTTGAATTAATTAAATCCTAATATTCCTCACCCACCACTACATGACAAAAGATAACTCAACCAATGGGAAATGAGGAAAGCAAGCAAGTTGATTGCAAAAAGGTTTTTCTATCTTGACCGCTTAACCTTACAAATCAATCTTTTCCACTAGTCAAAGGGGACACATCATTAATCCTTAACCTCAATCATACTTTGACCATGGTTATCTAAAATTACCCCCTACACCTTGGGGAATCCTATAAATAGGAGACATAATTAAGTAAAAAAAACAAATTTACATCTACGAATTAACATCTACTTACACCTACTTTCATTCAAGGATTGTAGTTATAGTCAATTTGCATCCACTATCTTTGGAGGAAAGGATTAATTTCATGCATAGAATCATCATAATGGAAAAATAAATCCATGTTTGAGTAGATTTGAGCATTTATAATAGGGAAATTTATCCTAATTTTCATATATTTGCATCTTAGATCCATATTTTCATCATTCCTAGCATATTTCTCATTCTAGGTGTCGTCACTTTAGGATTGATTTGCAACTAAGAGCATTCTTTTAGTCCTAGCTAGAGATCAATGAGACTCTCTTTATTGCTTTCATTTTTGAATTACTTAACTAGTTAGATTCATAATTCAATTTGAAAGTATGTTAAACTAATGTTTCATGCAGGTTTATAAGTTGCGAGTTTACACATACAGTACTAAAGGGGTATTCAGAAACAAATTGAATGAAGATGGTGAAGTGGTTTGGAACAAATTCAAACTTGTTTCAAGGGATACTCACAAATCCAAGGAATTGATTTTGAGTAGACCTTTACTCATGTTTCTATAATTAAAGTTGTTAGAATGTTTCTTGCATATGTGTCTTACAAAGATTTTAAGGTATATCAAATGGATGTGAAGTCTGTATTCTTGAATGGAGAGTTGGAAGAGGAAGCCTACATTGATCAGCCTAATTGTTTTTCCTTGACTGATTAATATGACATGGTTTTCCGATTGAATAAAATATTATATGGGCTAAAACAAACACCTAGAGCCTAGTATGAAAGGTTAGATAAGTATTTACTGACACTTGGTTTAAGTAAAGGTGCTTTTGATAGTAATTTGTACTTCAAATTTGATCATGATAACATTTTGATTGTTGAAGTCTTTGTGGATGATATTATTTTTTGTGGAAATGACAAGTTGAGTAAGGAATTTGTTGATGAGATGTAAAAAGAGTTTAAGCTGCCTATGATAGGTGAGATGAAATTCTTTCTTGGCCTGCAAATTACACAAACTGATAAAGGTATTTTTATATATCAGTTCAAGTATGTGAAAGAATTATTAAACTAATTTGGTATGGATGATACAAAACCTATTGGTACTCCTATGATTACTGGTTGGAAATTGACAAAAGATTATGATTCACCAAAATCAAATTAGACAAGATACAAATCAATTATCGATGGGCTGCTATACTTGACACAAACTAGACTAGATATTATGAATGTTGTTTGTAATGTTTCTAGATTTCAAGAAGAACCGAAGGAATCACATGTTTTTGTTGTTAAGAGGATATTTAGATACATGAAATGGATAGTTGATTATGGTTTATGATATGAAAAGGATAATGATTTTACATTGAGTGCATTTACTGATGCAGATTGGGCAAGTAATTGTGGATAACAAAAAGAGCACAAGTGGTGGAACATTCTTCTTTGGTAAGAGATTAGTTTCATGGGAAAGTAAGAAACAAGATTGTATTTCATAATCTACTATTGAAGATGAATATCTTGTTTCTGCTATTAATTGTACACAAGTGATATGGATGAAGAAAATATGGAAAGATGTCATAGTGGGTATAGATGAGCCTATTACTATCCATTGTGACAATTTAAGTGCTATCAATATTTTAAATAACCTAGTGTTGTATTCAAAGATGGAATATTTATATTAAATATCATTTCTTGAGAGACAAGGTTAGTGAGAAATAATTTAGATTGGAGCATGTGTCTACAAAAGATCAGATTGCAAATATTTTCACAAAGTCCTTGCCAAAGGATACTTTTGAGTATCTTTGAGGTAATCTTGGGGTGATTGCCACTCCTAATCAGAGCTATAGATACATTAATTTGCATCAATCCATGTTCTTATAGAGATAAACACTAATCTGGATTGATTTCTTTGGTGGCTACTCCTTAGGGGGATTAGTGGTTAGTAATTATGAGGTATGTTGTTCATTTTTTGTTGAGAGATGTTTGTTCATCTTTTTGGCTTCTATGACTTAGTGCATACATGTTCCTTTGTCATTGATGTCAAAGAGGGAGAGATTCATGTGAAAAACTAGTATGTTTGGGAGAGATAGTCAGATGGAAGCGATTGTTTTCTGATTTAGAAGGTTGTTAGAGAGACTTCGAAAGATATCGTGGAAATTGTTGGTAGTATTGTTGATATGGTTTCTTTGTGCATTGATTTGATTTTTCACATCATATGTTGTCATCAATGTCAAAGAGGGAGATTGATGATATATTATTGAGTATTGTACATATATGTGTTGACATTAATGTTTTATCATTGATTTCAACATATTCCTACTATTGGTGATAGTGTTCTTATGTGTTCTTGAGATGTTCAGTGAAGAGATTTGCTTGGTATAGATACTATATTGTATTAGTAATAACTAAGAGGGGGAGTCAATCAATGGCCTCAAAAATTAATCCTTAAATCAACCCTTAAAACTTATAACCAAAAATTATGCCTCTAGTTATCTTTTGTCCTACAAGATGAATGCCTTGAAATACTTATATCAATTTACTACTTGTCGGATTGCTTTGTAAATCTCTCTTCTGTATGATTACTGATAAGCAGTCAACTATTTACCAAAACAAAGTAAATATGCAGAGTATACTGATAAATCCAGAATTGCATATGTGAAATGTAAAACAGTAAAGTAATGAAGCATAAACACATAACACATAGATTTTTAACATGGAAACCCTGTTAAGGGAAAAACCACTGGGACCGGTACCCCAAATTTTCACTCTTCTGAAGTGAGCTTTGTTAGGAGCCAACCCTATTAAAGGTTACAAACACACTATTAGGTGTGACCTTATTAGAGGATTTAAAAAGATAGTTTGTCACCTAGCATTTGGCATCTAATGCTACCATCCTTGATCAAACACTCACTTGGTGTGTCAATAGGTATTAGGCAATAGGTATTAGGCATATCCAATGCTACTTTCATGATCAAACTTTTTGATACTCCTTGGGATGTATCTCAATTGTAAAAGAATTTTAAGTCCTGCTTGGTTAAGAGACTTGATGCTTCAATGGTTAAACTAAAACATTAATGATCTGTTCATACATACAACTTAATTGCATATTTTTAGATCTATTGTAAGTGCATTACCTCTCTGATCAATATAATCAATTACATACCTTTGCCCCATACTGTTATGCTATATATATTGTCTCACTATTTGTTGGTGTCTACAGAATCTTACTCTTTCCTTAGCTTGTTGATCAGGTCTGAATGAAGACTTTCTTCTCCTTTAGAATCTCGTTAGCATATTCCCTCTTTTCTCTTCACCCCACACTCAATTCGTAATGAATTCAGTTTGTCTCTTTATAGACATTTTTTACCTTTTCTTGGCTTTCTTGATTCTTGGGGTGATCCACAATTATCGCCAGTTAGATATAAAGAAAACTCTTATTTTATCTCAAAGAGATCTTCTTACCAACTAGACAAAATTAGCTTTAAATCAATTACTTATCCTCAGCTTTATCTGGATGATTAAAATAATGATAAGTATCAGTTAAGTCTATCTTTAGCTCTTGACAGCTAGGCATTTTGTCATTTTTTGAACTCTTTGTTCTGTCAGTCAACACTTCAGTTAGTCGTCGGTCATAAGTGATTGTTCCTTCGGTGTGACTTCAGTTGTCATCGTGTCATGCCCCAAAATATGGGCATTAAAACCTTAACCAAATGAACTTAAATTTTTCCATTTAAATATGTTATATTTAACTAAAGAAGATGAAGTCTTTTCCTTCCATAACACACCTATGCAATTTTGACAAATTAAGTTAATTGAAAATTTAATCTATAATATTAGTTAATTTAATAGCCTAAATATCTCCTTATTTACATTACTTAGAGTATCAATAAGACTAATTTTGAAATAGCCAATAATGTCATTAATCATACAAGCATATAGAACAAGTTCCTCTTTTTATTACAAGTAGTGAATACAACTCTTTCATAATACATGAGCTTTAAACAAGGGGATTACAACTTTCCAATCTCCTTTAAACGTATCAAGGGAAGAACTTTAAAATAGAAAGTGATTATTGAATAAAAGGAATACAACCAAGGTTCTAAGACACCAGTTACACTTCCAGGAGCTTTCCTAGAACCTGCATAGAAATCTTCGGTAGACCATGGAGGCTCACCTCCTAACCTAGGCCTTTGCAAGGCCACCCCCGAGCTAGGGGATCCAGAAATGAACGGGAGACATACACAAAAACAAGTATTCACAATTATGAAACCAACAATAGTTCATCAATAAATTCCCTCCCAAGGTTTAACAAGAAGGAGGTCTCCAAGAAACCTTCTCCAAAAGTGGGGTGATAGTGTACTAGCCCAGGAGGAGTAGCCAAAGTATAATAAACTGTAATTAAGTCACACATGAATTTAAACAACCAACCTTCACAAGGTTCAAGCCATGGCCTTTAGCCATCTAACTTCTCCTTATCACCCCCAAATGCCCTTAGGCATGCTTGGCATCACGGGCACCCATA
>MU226101.1:2102257-2129918 GCA_018584345.1 Thuja plicata
GGTGACTTTAGGGGAGTCATAAATGAGTTTCAAGACTCTTAATGGGCTGAAAATGACCCCTAACCCCTAAGGTACCAAGTGGGGTAGTTAGTTTTGACCCTAGTTACTCTCTAGGATCCCAAATGACCCTCCTAGACTCCACCCAAGGTTAACTCTCGAAAATCCAACCCTCAAGACTCAATCTAATCTCCCTTGACTCAATCTTATCTCAATCTTATCTTCCTAAACCTTAGGGTAAGCATTGGGACTATACTAGGTAACTCCTAGGTAAAGTTAAGCCTATGCTAGTCACATTTACTAGCCATGCCAACACACAAGGTGCACATGTGTCAAGTGACACAACAATTTTACATGAGCATGACTTATTACACATTTACTCAATTTAAATAAATTAAAATCATACACCACACTTTTATGAATAAAAATACAATACAACGAGTTCCATGTCTCTTTTTATAGACAGGACCTTAGCATCACTGTTTTCACATAGGTCCACTTCTGAATCCCCAATTAGTACCATGGTCAAATTTCCTGCACACTCACTGCACACATCAGTAGGTCCAATTAATCAATACTTTAAACATATCAAGATACATAATGTAAATTGAACACACATTCACTCACATTTGCATCGATGATTCATTTAACTTAAACAATATATGCATCTAATCTATATGCATAAACATAATTCTTAATAAATCTGTATACTGATATTATCTACATCCACTTACTAATCCAATATACTAAACCATCAAAACTAAATCCTAAACAGAAGTCTACATCACTCACACAAAGTATCTAATCGATTCCCCGATTATGTAATTAGGTGTTGTTTACAAAAAAAAAGATTCAACAGATCCATAAAGAATTCATGCATCCCAATAGTCCAACTATAACAAAATCTGAATCGACAAGAGAACATATAAATGAGAAATAGTGTTAAGATTATGTCAGACTATGGTAGGCCTCACACATCGGGATCTTCGTCCTTGTCTTTTCTGTCGGGCAATACTGTAAATTTTCTCGTCGGTAATGTTGTGCATTTGCTCGTCGGGTAACACTGTGACTTTTCTCTTTTACTCTGACCATCAGTGTGCACTTTGTCAGTGTATACAGTCACTTAGTGAATACTTTACTTATATGCATTACTGATACCATAGCCTTTGATTCATCTATTCTTTGAAGTCTTTGGCACTATTTCCATGACCATACAGATTATATCAAGTTGACATCAATAACTATATAATATATTAACTATTTTAATGCCTTGCATGATCATCAACTTAACATCTTCAAACATTCAATCAGTTACATGTCATCAATCTCTCCCTTTGGCATTGATGGCAACATACTACATTATCATACTATACTATTACTAATACAATATGAAATATACAGTTTCATCAAGCTTTCCTAATGCAACTATTACAAATGTTCGGCTTTCAGTAAGCTCAAATAGCTTTGATTCGATTCTTGCAGCTTTCTTTCTATCTTTAATCCCTTCACTAGATAGATGTAGAATATTTCTATCTTTTTTGTGATGTGTTCTTCTTTTGTGTCAAACTCTCTCCCTTTGACTGTTCTCCTTTCTTTTAATGTCTCTTGTCAGCAATTCTTTCCCTTTGTGTGTACTCTCCCATTCTTGTTACATTTCTCCCTTTGGATACTTTAATAGATATGATCTCTCCCATAGTTCATAATGGATATAATATCTCCCTGTATCATTATGATAATGAGATATTCCTCTCTCTTTTACAACAGTGCCAAACAAACATCTTTTCCAAACGGATCCTTTCTATCCATAATATATTCCTTGAATTTTCCAATCCATCAATAATAACTCTGGTGCTTGGAATTCCATCTCTCTTCTTACATCAACATGAATGATATTCTGGTAATATGTAGGCTGATGCAGCCTTCTAGTCATCTTAGTGACCAGTAGACAAGGGTCTGACCCCTAGTCTCTTTCTCAAGTACTTAGATGCATCCTTGGGAAGTGGCTTGGTGAAGATATCGGCCAATTTTTCCTTTGATTGCACATACTCAAGTATTACATCCTTTGCTTGAAATTTTTCTCTTAAATAATGATACTTGATGGCAATATGCTTAGTTTTAGCATGCATGACTGGATTCTTGGAAATGTTTATTGCACTTGTATTATCACAGTAGATAATTACTGGTTTAAGAATTTTTATATGCATACCTTCCAGTAACTGTTTTATCCATGCAATATTTGAGCAGTTTACAGCAGTAGAAATATACTTTTCTTCTGTAGTAGACTGAGAGATGCATCCTTGCTTCTTTTTGATCCATGTGACAAGTCTGTCACTCATAAAGAATGCTCCTCTAGTTGTGCTCTTCCGTTTATCAATATTTCCAGCACAATTAGTGTCGATAAAGACCTTAAGTTCAAATTTTCCTTATCTTCCATACCATAAGCTATATTCCTTGGTATTCTTTAGATATCTTAGAATTCTTTTCACAGCAGTCATATGTGATTCCCTGGGATTAGCAGAAAATATAGCAACTATTCCTACTACATCTGCAATATCTATTCTAGTATGTACAACATACATGAGTTTTCCAATCATTAATCTGTACAAAGTTTGATTTACCTCTGATGACTTGTCTTCCTTTGTTAGCTTACATCCAGTTGTCATCGATGTTCCTACTAGTTTGGACTCTTCCATTCTGAATATTTTCAATACTTCCTTGATGTACTTGGACTATGTAATGAAAATACCTTCATCTTGTTGCATGATCTGTAGACCAAGAAAGAACTTGATCTCTCTAAACGACATCTCAAACTCTTTGCTCATTTCATTTTCAAATGATTTTCATAGCATATCATTGTCTCCAAATATTATGTCATCAACAAATATCTCAGCAATCAAAAATTTAGCATCAGTATCTTCCTTCAAATAAAGATTACTATTTTCACTAGTTCTTACAAATCCAATACTTATAAGATAGGAATGAAGTCTTTCATACTAGGCTCGAGGTTCTTGTGTCAATCCATACAGGCCTTTGTGTAGTCTACATACCACGTCCCTCTTGTCTGGATCAACAAACCCTTCTAGTTGTTCAATGTATACCTCTTCTTCAAGTATTCCATTTAGGAATACAGACTTGACATCCATTTGATATACCTTCAATCCTTTACATGCGGCATAAGAAAGTAATATTATTACTCCTTCTAGCCTAGCAACAGGTGAAAACGTCTCTCCATATTCAATCCCTTCTTCTTGTGCATACCCCTTGCATACTAGTCTTACTTTATTTCTGGTGACTTCTCCATTCTCATTCAGTTTATTCCTGAATATCTATTTTGTACCGATGAAATTCTTGTCATCTGGTCTTGGTACAAGTGTCCATGTCTTGTTTTTCCCTATCTGCTCAATCTCCTCATTCATAGCACTTATCCATTCATCATTATCTAGTGCAACATTGATGGATTTGGGCTCATAATCACAAATAAGACATCTTGTATTTAGAGACTTACTTCTGGTTCTCATACCAGCCTTCTTGTCTTCAATGATCTAGTTCTGTGGATGGTTCTTTCTGATATATCTTGCAAGTACAAGTTCTACTCTTTGTTTATCAGCTTGATCATCATTTTGTCCTTCATTATGTTCTCCATCACTTTGTGCATCATCTTGAGCAATATTCTGATCGTCGATATTTGCAGCCTGATGCTCAAGTGCAATGATCTTTTGCTCAAGAGCTCTACATTGCTGGTCAGATAGAGTGTCAGGTTCTTCATTGTAAAAAAACCTATTGTAGTCCTTTGGTTCTGTAGTGCTTTCCTTTTCATTCTTCTCTACAAATTCATCTATCTTTACATTTTCACTTTCAACAATTTTGTTAGAGGCCTTATTTAGACATTTATAAGCCTTTCTCTTGGTGGAATACCCTAGAAAGATTCCTTCATCACTCTTGGAGTCAATTTTTCCATTTTTATCATCTTTTAAGATATAACATTGACTGCCAAAAATTTTGAAATAACTCACATTGGGTGTGTATCCATACCAAAGCTCATAAGGTGTATTTTTGGTGTCTTTCTTCAATTGTACTTTGTTCAATGTATAAACAGCAGCACTGACAACTTCTCTCCAGAAGATTTGGGTGATGTCTTTCTCTATCATCAGTGTCCTTGCACAATCAACTATGGATCTGTTGCTTCTTTCAGCAATTCCATTTTGTTGTGGTGTTCTTGGTGTAGAGACATGTCTATTGATTCCATGCTCATTACAAAAGTTAGTGAATTCATCTGAAATAAATTCCCCTCCTCTATCTGATCTTAAGCATTTCAATTCTTTACCACTTTATTTCTCAACTATTTCCTTATACCATTTAAACATCTCAAATGCTTCTGATTTATCTTTTAGAAACATTATTGTCATCATTCTAGAGTAATCATCAATAAAGAGAATAAAATATCTATCACCATAATAACTCTTTGTCCTCATAGGTCCACATAAATTAGTATGGACTAATGCTAGAATGGCATCAGATGTATGGGTTTTGCTTTTGAAACTAGACTATGTCAACATATTCCTACTATTGGTGATAGTGTTCTTGTGTGTTCTTGAGATTTTCAGTGAAGAGATTTGCTTGTTATAGCTACTATATTGTGTTAATAATAATTCAGAGAGGGGATGAATCAGTGGCCTCAAAAATTAATCCTTAAATCAACCCTTAAAATTATAACTGCAAATTATGCCTCTAGTTATCTTCTGTCCTACGAGATGAATTCCTTGAATACTTATATCAATTTACTACTTGTCAAATTTCTTTGTAAATATCTCTTTTGTATGATTAATCGATAAGCAGTCAACTATTTATCGAAACACAGTAAATATGCAGAGTTTACTGATAAATTCAGAATTGCATATGTAAAATGTAAAACAGTAAAGTAATGAAGCATAAACACATAACACATGGAATTTTAACGTGGAAACCCTATTAAGGGAAAAGCCACTCAGACCGGTACTCCAAATTTTCACTCTTTTAAAGTGAGCTATGTTAGGAGCAAACCCTGTTAAAGGTTACAAACACACTATTAGGTGTGACCTTGTTAGAGGATTTAAAAACATAGTTTGTCACCTATTACCTAGCATCTAATGCTACCATCCTTGATCAAACATTCACTTGGCCTATCAATAGGTATCGGGCATATCCAATGCTACATCCATGATCAAACTTTTTGATACTCCTTGGGATGTATCTCAATTGTAAAAGAATTTTAAGTCCTGCTCGGTTAAGAAACTTGATGCTTCAATGGTTAAACTGAAACATTAACAATCTGTTCATACATACAACTTAATTGCATATTTTTAGATCTATTGTAAGTGCATTACCTCTCTGATCAATATAATCAATTCTATACCTTTGCTCCACACTGTTCTGCTATGTGATATTGTCTCACTATTCGTTGGTGTCTGCAAAATCTAGCTCTTTCCTCAGCTTGTTGATCAAGTTTGAATGAATACTTTCTTCTCCTTTAGAATCTTGTTAGCATCTTCCCTCTATTCTCTTCACCCCACACTCAATTTGTAATGGTTTGTCTCTTTATATACATGATTTACCTTTTCTTGGCTTTCTTGATTCTTGGCGTGGTCCGCAATTCTCGCCAATTAGATTTAAAGAAAACTCTTGTTTTATCTCAAAGAGATCTTCTTGCCAACTGGACAAAATTAGCTTTAAATCAATTACTTATCCTTAGCTTTATCTAGATGATTAAAAAAATTATAAGTATCAGTTAAGTCTATCTTTAGCTCTTGACAGCTAGGCATTTTGTCATTTTCTCAACTCTCTGTTTTGTCAGTCAACACTTTAGTTAGTCATTGGTGATAACTGACTGTTCTGTCGGTGTGACTTCAACTGTCATCAGGATCTCCATGTTTGTCTTTTCCATTGGGAAATACTGTAACTTTTCTCATCGGTAATGTTGTGCATTTGCTCGTCGGGTAACACTGTGACTTTTCTCTTTTACTCTGACCGTCGGTGTGCACTTCGTCAGTGTATACAGTCACTTAGTGAATACTTGACTTATATGCATTACTGATAGCATAGCCTTTGATTCATCGGTTCTTTGAAGTCTTTGGCAGTATTTCCATGACCATACAGATTATATCAAGTTGACATCAATAACAATACAATACATTAACTATTTTAATGCCTTGCATGATCATCAACTTAACATCTTCAAACATTCAATCAGTTACATGTCATCATATTGAATATCAGATGATTGAAGGTAAATATAGTTTCTTTTCTGTTTGTAGTTGATTTATGTCAACTTACATAGGTTCGCATAATTATTTGACTGAGCTATGAAGGATTTATCAGAGATTGGTATTTTGGTTATTTAGGAGGGAGAGAATGTTTCAATTATTAGATCAGTATGGATCAGTTATGCAATATTATTGGTTGCTAACCTGGTGGTGATTTCAAGACATGGATGTGTGTCCTCGACTGAAGAAGTTCATGATTTTGATGATGGAAATCTATTTTATTTTATGACGATCATTTTTGTTTAGTGTTCCTGATGAACGATACAGAGATGAGCATGAATTATGAAGACAAAGTTGTTCATGTTGATCTCGTAGAATTTATATTTTCTTGTTGATGTTTCTTTATCATGTCCTATTCATTTTGTTGGATCACATTGGATTATCTGATCGGAATTAAATATTTTGATGTGGCATGTTGATGTTATTAATTATTCTTAGACATGGCGGTGTAGCGTGTTGCGAAGGATCATGGTATTATTTATGGATCTAGAGTGTGTTCAAGGATGTTTTTATGGATCATTTCTATGTCTTACTCAGCATTCAATGGATCACATTATGTATTGAGTTGTATTTAATTAATATTTTTTAATTAGGTCCCTGGCCGACCTAGTCGAGATAAATTGATTCAATGTTTATAAAGATGTAATCATTTGTGATTGTGAATGTGAAAGAGAGAGTGTGTGATGTGTGAAGAGAAGAGGTATGAGTGAAATCTAAAATTCATTTATCTTTACATTTTCACTTTCAACAATTTTGTTAGAGGCCTTATTTAGACATTTATAAGCCTTTCTCTTGGTGGAATATCCTAGAAAGATTCCTTCATCACTCTTGGAGTCAATTTTTTTCATTTTTATCATCTTTTAAGATATAACATTGACTGCCAAAAATTTTGAAATAACTCACATTGGGTGTGTATCCATACCAAAGCTCATAAGGTGTATTTTTGGTGTCTTTCTTCAATTGTACTTTGTTCAATGTATAAAAAGAATTATTGACAGCTTCTCTCCAAAAGATTTGGGTGATGTCTTTCTCTATCATCAGTGTCCTTGCACAATCAACTATGGATCTGTTACTTCTTTCAGCAATTCCATTTTGCTGTGGTGTTCTTGGTGTAGAGACATATCTATTGATTTCATGCTCATTACAAAAGTTAGTGAACTCATCTGAAATAAATTCCCCTCCTCTATCTGATCTTAAGCATTTCAATTCTTTACCACTTTGTTTCTCAACCATTTCCTTATGCCATTTAAACATCTTAAATGCTTCTAATTTATCTTTTAGAAATATTATTGTCATCATTCTAGAGTAATCATCAACAAAGAGAATAAAATAGCTATCACCATAATAACTCTTTGTCCTCATAGGTCCACATAAATTAGTATGGACTAATTCTAGAATGGCATCAGATGTATGGGTTTTGCTTTTGAAACTAGACTATGTCAACATATTCCTACTGTTGGTGACAGTGTTCTTGTGTGTTCTTGAGATTTTCAATGAAGATATTTTCTTAGTATAGCTACTATATTGTGTTAGTAATAACTGAGAGGGGGGATGAATCAGTGGCCTCAAAAATTAATCCTTAAATCAACCCTTAAACTCATAACCACAAATTATGCCTCTAGTTATCTTCTGTCCTACGAGATGAATGCCTTGAATACTTATATCAATTTACTACTTGTCAAATTGCTTTGTAAATATCTATTTAGTATGATTACCAATAAGCAGTCAACTATTTATCAAAACACAGTAAATATGCAGAGTATACCGATAAATCCAGAATTGTATATGTAAAATGTAAAACAGTAAAGTAATGAAGCATAAACGCATAACACATGGATTTTTAACGTGGAAACCTTGTTAAGGGAAAAACCACTGGGACCGGTACTCCAAATTTTCACTCTTCTAAAGTGAGCTATATTAGGAGCCAACCCTATTAAAGGTTACAAACACACTATTAGGTGTGACCTTTTTAGAGGATTTAAAAAGATAGTTTTTCACCTAGTATCTGGCATCTAATGCTACCATCCTTGATCAAACACTCACTTGGCCTATCAATAGGTATCAGGCATATCCAATGCTACTTTCATGATCAAACTTTTTGATACTCCTTGGGATGTATCTTAATTGTAAAAGAATTTTAAGTACTACTCGATTAAGAGACTTGATGCTTCAATGGTTAAACTGAAACATTAACGATCTGTTCATACATACAACTTAATTGCATATTTTCAGATCTATTGTAAGTACATTACCTCTCTGATCAATATAATCAATTCGATACCTTTGCTCCACACTATTCTGCTATGTGATGTTGTCTCATTGTTTTTTGGTGTCTGCAAAATCTAGCTCTTTCCTCATCTTGTTGATCAGGTCTGAATGAATACTTTCTTCTCCTTTAGAATCTCATTAGCATCTTCCCTCTATTCTCTTCACCCCACACTCAATTCGTAATGGTTTGTCTCTTTATATACATGATTTACCTTTTCTTGGCTTTCTTGATTCTTGGTGTGGTCTGCAATTCTCACCAATTAGATTTAAAGCAAACTCTTGTTTTATCTCAAAGAGATCTTCTTTCCAACTGGACAAAATCAGCTTTAAATCAATTACTTATCCTCGGCTTTATCTGGATGATTAAAAAATTATAAGTATCAGTTAAGTCTATCTTTAGCTCTTGATGGCTAGGTATTTTTTCATTTTCTGAACTCTCTATTCTGTCGGTCAACACTTCAGTTAGTCATTGGTGATAACTGACTGTTCTATCGGTGTGACTTCAGCTGTCATCAGGATCTACATGCTTGTCTTTTCCGTTGGGCAATACTGTAACTTTTCTCATCGGTAAAGTTGTGCATTTGCTCGTCGGGTAACACTGTGACTTTTCTCTTTTACTCTGACCATCGATGTGCAATCCGTCGGTGTATACAGTCACTTAGTGAATACTTGACTTATATGCATTATTGATAGCATAGCCTTTGATTCATCAGTTCTTTGAAGTCTTTGGCAGTATTTCCATGACCATACAAATTATATCATGTTGACATCAATAAAAATACAATACATTAACTGTTTTAATGCCTTGCATGATCATCAACTTAACATCTTCAAACATTCAATCAGTTACATATCATCATATTGAATATCAGATGATTGAAGGTAAATATAGTTTCTTTTCTATTTGTAGTTGATTTATGTCAACTTAGATAGGTTCGCATAATTATTTGACTGAGCTATGAAAGATTTATCAGAGGCTGGTATTTTGGTTATTCAGGAGGGAGAGAATTTTTCAATTATTAGATCAATATGGATCAATTATGCAATATTATTGGTTACTAACCTGGTGGTGATTTCAGGACATGGATGTGTGTCCTCGACTGAAGTAGTTCATGATTTTGATGATGGAAATCTATTTCATTTTATGATGATAATTCTTTTTTAGTGTTCCTGATGAACAATACAGAGATGAGCATGAATTATGAGGACAAAGTTGTTCATGTTGATCTCGTAGAATTTATATTTTCTTGTTGATGTTTCTTTATCATGTCCTATTCATTTTGTTGGATCGCATTGGATTATGTGATCAGAATTAAATATTTTGATGTGGCATGTTGATGTTATTAATTATTCTTGGCCGACATGGTGGTGTAGCATGTTGCGAAGGATCATGGTATTATTTATGGATCTGGAGTGTGTTCAAGGATGTTTTTATGGATCATTTCTATGTATTACTCGGCATTCAATGGATCAAATTGTGTATGGAGTTGTATTTAGTTATTATTTTTTAATTAGGTCCCTTGTCGACCTAGTTGACATAAATTGATGCAATGTATATAAAGATGTAATCATTTGTGATTGTGAATGTGAAAGAGAGAGAGTGTGATGTGTGAAGAGAAGAGGTATGAGTGAAATCTAAAATTGAGGAAGATAATTGATGTACTTCATTGGAACTATTTTGGCATATTAGAGATGTTGTTTTTCAGTTCGTGGGTTATGGACTGTTGTCCACTATGAAATATAATCAGAGATTATTGTAAGACATTGATCCTTCCTTTGGGTTGAATCCCTTGTTATAATTGAGCAGTGAGCTCTAGGTAGTGTGTCTGAATGCATGTGCATTCCCCTTTTTAATACTTCTAACAAGGTATAGTGATTTTGAGACAATACATTCATCTTTTTGGTTTGATTCCCACCATGGTTTTTCCCCTAACTGGGTTTGCACATCATAAACCTTGGTGTTATGTGTTGTTTATTGTGTTATGTTCATGCATTCATGTTTATCGTTCAAATCAAAGATTAATTTTATTTTTTGGAAAAGAGGGTTTGGAGTTGTTTGGCACAACTGATTCACCCCCACCCTCTCTCAGTTGTGTGGGATGCCTTAATTCTAACAGTCTATCCCTTCATTCATCTTAAGAAATCTCTTAATGACATGTTTCTTTTCTGGGGACTCAAGACCCCTTACATTCTAGGATGCACAATTCATATCCATGTGTTTGAGAAGTGAGGTCCAATTGTGCCTTAAATCTCTTTTATCATTTGGGCACCTTCCCCTTAGGATCCTTAATCTCCTATATAGAGGCAACAAACCCACACAATCAACCCCTATTTCTCTTAACTTTAAAGTTAAAGGTCTGCTCTACCCTTAGAGGGGGGTTGTTGGTCCTCTTGGTCTTTTTATCCTTCTTTTCCTTAGATTTCATCCTATCCTTTTTGGTCCCAACCTTCTTTATAGCCTCATCAATAATATCCTTCTCATCTCTTTCATCATATGCAATAATATGCCAATTCCTATCAACCTCCTCCTCCACATCCTCACTAGCATCAGATCCATCCTAACCATTCTCATATCATCCAACTCCACCCCATCACTCCTTCCTTCAATGAGAAGCATCTTACCTTGGAAAGGAGGTCTCTACTATTACCAAAGGCCATGTGAGGTTTTAAAGTGGGGAGGTAGCAAGGATAAAAATTAGTGAATAGTTAGAGAGACCATCCTTAGAATAATAAGCCTTATTAGTGGAGATGGGGGCCTCCTCTGAAAAATTAATCATGGGAACAACAATCTCACAAGATCCATTAAGTATATCTACATTGATGTCGCCTCTCACAGATTCCAACTCTCTACTTATACCAACAACCTCACCATCTACTACTCTCTCCTTCTCATTGATTGGAGACTTTTCCATATTCCAAGCTAGCGTTGATGTTATCTTGAATTCTCTTGCTCATATTAGATAGTCATTTCAACTTCTCTAGAATTTTTTTTTGAGTATTTAACATTCTATTCTTAGGGAGAACACTAGGATATTCCCTCACATCTTTGAAATGGCCAACTGAAGGGGTAGCACTATCACAATAATAGGTACTTCTCACATTTTTAGGAAGGTTTGATTTTTTAAGGGCTTCCTTAAGATCCTTCAATTTATCAACAATGGAAGAATTGTCGGTATCAATAGTAGACTTAGGCCCATGGTTCTAAAGAGTGGGAGAAACAATGATCCGGATATGGTTAGGCGAGGAACCATTGGTAGTATCAACAGAAAGGGGGGAGTATGATTTGTTGAGAATTTTTTTTACACAAGTCAATTACTAGGATCTCGAGATTCGATTGATTTCCTTTCTTGAAAGAATAAAAAAGCTATTTCCAAGGTTCTTCAGGGTCGTGCTACAATCTACTTGGTAAGTCAGTTGAAGATAAATGTGAATATTAACGAAGAGGCCTTTGCTGGTACTTTCAAGATGTCAAACTGCAAAACAACTTTAGTACTTTTTTGGGTATTTTCCAATTTATCAATGAATGTATTCTATTAATGATGCAAATTTATGTTTAAAACTAAAGATGGTTCAAATTGCTTTCAAATTTGTGACAAAAATTTAAAAGGGTGGGATAGCGAGAATAAAGCAAATTGCTGAAAATGAAATCATAACAGACATAAACCATTGTTAATCCTTGCAAATTTGAATGACAGATAGATTTGGAACAAACCCACCATGTATAAATCATACCACGTCGCAATTATATACCCAATGGATGCAATCATTTAGAGAGAAAATGTATTTACGCATGCAAGATTTTCAAAATCTATCAAATTGTGAAGTCACCAAGATGTGCACACACATGAGATGGATATCATTGAGCCCAAAAGATGATCTTTCCCATACATTCATCACAACAAGGTAGATAAATAATAGCAAACTCCAATTTAAAGAATCGCAGATTTGAGAAACAATAAACAGAGTTGGCTCTTTGAAAAGAATGAACAAGCAAACACGCATTCATTAATTTTGCATAGATAGCAGAAAATATCACACCATGAATGAAGCACCAATTGTAGATCTTTATTGCATCAAGAATCTGACCTTAATACATTGCTTTTTATTACAATATATGGAGTTCAGATCTACAAACTATGAACCCCAAAACTAGGGCATTAGAGACTCTAAAAACAAAGAAAACAAACTAAAACTAAATCTTGCTAAAAGAAACTATTGCTAAACTGATACTAAACTACTTGCATGGATCCTTGATCCACTTACAATCAGTTTTCCCATTAAAATAAGGTCAAACTCATTAAGAAAGAAGAAAAAGAAGAGTTGGAGTTCCCTTGTTTGTAACTGGAGTTTTCTTCTTGATCTCTAAGTTCTCCCTTGGAATCTTCATCTGGGGTTCTCTTCAAGGTGGGAACTGATAGAAGACCGTTAATCATTGCAAAATGAACTCAAATTATGCATCCATCTTATCCAAAGTTCTATTTTCATGCAAAAAAGTGATCAAGCTGGAATGGCCCAGAATTTGAACCCCAATCCTCTGCCCCAAAATTTGCCAAGTGAAAATTTGACTAAGTGTGGTACCAAAATTTGGGACCCCCAGAATTTTGGACTTTCAGAGGATGAAAGGGAAAAAAACTAGCCTTAGTAAAATGGCTAAGTATGGAAGAATTCACCTCTCAAAAAATGGCTATCTAGATTGAGCAATCAGTTTGGGAACACCTCTGGATGAGCAGCTCAAAACCTCTATACTATCTCCTGTGCTTCTTCATAGTTCACTTCTTTCTTTTTCACTTTGGCAATGCATCATTCTTGCTTCTCTCTAAAAATGTCCAAATCAGAAGTGAATAACTTGATCTCTTCTTCATGCTCGGACATCCTTTGCATATCCTTCTTTGAATAGAAGAGTTGGTGTAGGCCCTCTTTGGTGCTAACTCCTACTAGAATATCTCTGAATTATTGTATCACCTCTTTGGTTGGGCGTAGAATTTTCTTTTCTTGGTCTTGGTATAACTCTAAGTCAATACCTATGAAGAAGTTCTCTATTTCTTCTACCCACTCCATAATTTCCTTATGCTTTTGATGTATGCGGTCTAGACATTTTTTGCAAACCCTAATTGTTTTGGCTACGCTCTTAATCCAGGTGCCAAAATTGTCTAGCTTCGCACCTTCATATACCTTGACCAGAATTTGGAAGCATTGTGTCTTGATTGTATTGAGGTCTCAGAGGGTGGTTTGTCATTTTTTCAATCTTGAATCTAACCCTGTATCACTCTTCATCATGTCTAACAGTTTAGTGGTTTCCACTAGGATAACTCTGAAAGGTCTAAGAATTATCTTGATAACCCCTTCTCCAAAATGTTCAAAATCATTCTTCCAATCAGTACTTGCCTAAATGAAAGAGTGGGTTATACCTACCAACAAGTCTGAAGTATCTTTCTTCTCTAGTATGGCCTATAGTGAGGCCTCTAGGAAATTTGGGTCAATGGGACTCGTATGGATGAATTTCTTCAGAGCCTCATTCTTCTTTGTCAGGGACTTGATGGTTTCCTCATCTTTTCTCATAATACCTAGAGCATGTTTGAGCCCTAAAGCTACTAGAGTCTTACTTCCTTCTATGGTTGGTTCTCCTAGATCCACCTCTTCAATGTATAATATTTTGGGGTTATCTGCGCTTGAGATGTGCTGGTAGAGGGAACTACCACCTATGCCTTCCAGTGACCCTCGGTGTCTTGAGTGATGTATGATATGGTTCTTATCGATATATTAGTCTCTGTTTGATGGAAGGATTTCCCTAAGAATGACATATGTTTATCTTCCTCATCCTCTTCATCTATGTAAATCCTTCTTTGGGGCTGAATCTCTTTAATGAACCAAGTGGGTTTACTAAAGGCAGTAATTGGCTCATGGGGGTGATATGAAGGAATGAAGCCAAGCTTTGTGAACCAGGAGTCACTCTCTCCCCTTTATCTGACTCTTCCCCATGTTCACCCTCTTCCCTAATTTATTCCTCATGAATTTCTCCTTCATGTATTTCTTCCTCTCCCTTTTCTCTTTGTCCCCTCTCTTCTTCCCTTGTTGCATGATGTTCATCTTTATCTTTGCCTTCATCCCCAGAGGAACTAATTGATATTTTTTCATTAAGACATGTCATGGCTTTCAGCATGGTTTTGATGGGAGGTGTAGCTTCTATACTCACTAACACTTGGGGAGTCAGGCTAGAGGAAGGTAGAGGAAAAGATGGTTGTGTAGTGGGCATTTGCATTGTAGGTGGTGGACTAGAAATAAAAGGAGGCAGAGTTGGTGTGGGAGTTGGGATAGAAGGTGGTGGAGTAGGAATGGGGGCTGGGAGAGAAGTTGGTGGAGTAGGAATGTATGGTAGTGAAGTTGGTGTTGAACTATCTCCTGCAATCTTATCTCACTGTATGTTCTGGGCAGTGCTAGCATCTTGAGTTTCTGCCCTTTGGTTGGTGCTAGAATCCATTCTCGTGAGAGGCGTGTTTAGTGGGGGATTTGTGAATTGAGATGGAGGTGGAGTAAGGATCACCTAAGGATGGATGGGTGCATGTTCCTCTATGTTAATCCATGACATGGAGTCAAGTGTATCTTGTTCTGGATTTGCAAAACCCTCTAGGCCCTCAAAATCTGACATGAGGAATTCGTCAGAGCCAAGGGTATCCAAAGGATTATCTTTCTCCTTTTGACTCTCTGTCAACTTTTCTATGATTTCCTTTTTCCTTAAAGAGGTTTCCTGAGATCTTGTCCTTTTTACTAAGGGCACCTCCTCCAATTCTAGTTCCTCTTGCAAAGTTTCCAATCAGGGAGAGGTAGAAGCTCTCTTTCTTTTGTAAGTCTTCTTCCCTTCTCCAATGGTAGGAGGAGATGGGTTAGAGGTGGAAGGTCCTTCTCCTTGGGTGGCCTGTATTTTTCTAATAGGAGGATCTATTTTCCCTGTCATCTGGGTCTTTAGGGTCTTGTTCCTAGGGTTGGAACCATATTCCACTACACGTTCATGCCCATATACTATTCCCAACTTTTGAGGTGGGCCTTCTTGAACTGGGGCATTGCAGGCCTCTCTCCATGTTTCTTATCCGCCTTCTTGGTTGGATTCACTAGTGCCTTCATGGGAATAGGACCCATTTGATAAGGCTTGTTGATCCATGCCATAGTCACTCTGATCACATGCCTTGCTTTGAATTCGGTGTTGTCATTTTCTTCCTTATCTATCTCTTCATTCAAGATACGCCTATTGTATATTTTATCAATGCTATAGATCATCTCCAGAACATTATCTAAATTGTTGTCCCAAACCTTGGGGGGAATATTGACCTCTAAGGTCGCTTGTGCTAATGTGAGGGACATCCTACAATAATCCCTGATTCTCACTTCGTGGTCATCCGCACAATTCATCCAATGATCTTCAGTATGTGGCTTGTCCCACTCAAAGGCCAATGACTTGCAAATCTTCATATCTTGGAGAGTGTAGGGGCCTATGGAAATGGGGAAATCCCAGCAATGCTTCTTCTTATGCTTGATGTGTTCATGTGCATCTGCAAGCTGCCTAGCCATTTCTAGGATGATTACCCAATCAGATGGGTACCTGGGTAGTTTCTTGGGGTTCAGGGTAGATCCTGCTACTCTGATGTATATGAAGGTTCAGAATTGTATGTAGTATGCCCCTGTGGCCCTTACTTTGGCAGCAGCCTCCTCTGATAATCTCTTCATGTAGTCACCTTATATGGACCTAATGACCGCGAAGATGAATGCATCATTTACTATTCTATAATCTGGGTTGTTTCCAGGCATGTCAGTTCTTCTTATTAGTTGTGGATAGATCATGAAAGGTCATGCATTAAGTTCACCAAAGTTTCCCCATTTTGTAAGCCCTGGATAATCTACTCGTGCGGCCAACAAGTACACTATGTATGAGGTCATGTAGAACTTGGGGTTGTTCTTTCTTAGCGGTCAGTTGCTCATCCATCTTATCACTTAGGATGGTGGCCCAATCAAATCTATCTTGGCGGTTCCTTATTTTCTCTATTAGTAAGATCATCCAGCTCTTGAGTTGGATGGACTGAGGTAGTCCATATACTCAGCTTATCAATGTTACTGTCCCTTGGATGTCGCCCCTTATGTATCCCCTTCTGAGGTCTATTTTTTCTATCTTGTTCTTAGGGAGAGGATGCAAGAGGTATTCCTGATTGACAATTTCATAGGCATCTTGAGTTTTGTTCCTAAAGCATCTCAACCCCTTCTCTATGGAGAAGTCATAGAATTTATCCACACCTTTCTGAAGATGGAAGACATCTTCAATATTGTTCGACCTCAGGTCAAGAACTATCTGTCCTTCTATGTTTTTGACCACCCTCTCATATGGTGTGTAGTGGTTGGCCAATGTCATGATGAGCTCAGAGGACATGAACAATATCGAATGTGCTACTACATTGACCATACTTGATAAGACTAAGGAGGTGAAATCTTCAGTCCTTCCGACTAGTTGGGAACATCTTACCAGGAATTCATCCCAATCCATGTTCTCGATGTCTGTATCGGTAATTTCCAGGTGCTTATTCCCATTCTTTGAAGGGGGATGATTCCCTTTAAACCGGTACTTCATTGGTGATGTTTTCTGCTTCTCAGGCATTCCTGTGAGGAAACATGCAAATATCAATATCTTTATTGAGGAAACTACTAAAGCATGAAAGAAACAAAACTACAACTAAGAAAACCAGAAGCAGATGGCTCTTAAGTAGTCAGAAATGAAACTTTAGCTCTTTTCAGCCTTTTGGACTTTCAAAATCCGAAAACAAGGTCAGGGTGCGAAAGACCGAGATTTGAAGGATGAGGTTGTGGAGAAGCAAGTTTTTTGGACTTGCAGAGTGTGAAAATTGTGCATAAAATCAGGGCACAAAAACCCAAAATCTCGAAAAGACTCGGGGGTTGATGAAAAGTTTTTGCTCTTTCGGTGTGTGAAAGCCTGAAGAAAGTTTATGAGTCTAAAACCCTAAAACTTCCTAGATGAATGACCTTGTCTTTGGTTGTTTTGGTGTTTCGGTGTTTCAAAGGTGTTGGATTGTGCAAAATGTCAAAATGGCCAAAATTTTGAAACTACACTTGGTGAAAAACTTCCAGCGAAGGGGTTTTTTTTGGCCTTTTGGAGGCCAAAAACTTGCGACTAGGTTGCGATGCAAAAAAAAACCCTAACCTAAAAATGCGAAAGAAAAAGACAAAAAACCAAACACGAGGGGGCACAATTTGACCCGAGGTCTAAGGGGGTGAACCTGACCTAGGAGGGAGGACAAATGGCTGACAACAGCACGCAAACGAAACAAAAAGGCAAACTAACAAAAACTAAACCTAACCTGAACAAAGAGAGGAAATGAAATGACAAATCCCTACTTGCGAAGGCATGAGGAAAGGGGGAAGATGAAAGGCTGCTGAGCATGAGGAGAGTCAACATGGCAACAAACGGTGAGGAGGCAGGGACAAAAAATAGAGGTCGCATGAGGAGATCAAAAATGCAAGCAAAGGCAAAAGCACAAGTGAGGAAAAAAGTGCATCAAGCCACTTTTATAGCACACGGGGTGACATCACTGACTTCAGGGTTTCGTAGGATGAAACTCCTAAGTTTGGTGGCCTCCTCCCCTTTTGGTGTTTCAAAGGTCAAAACACCAAAAGGTGTGGGCTCATCCCTTCGGCCTTGTCAGTGTTTTGGAGGTCGAAACACCGAAAGGCGTGGGCTTGGCCCTTCGACCTTTTTGATGTTTCAGAGGACCTTAGAATGTCTAAAATGCCGAAAGTGTGAAAAGGCTGAAAAACACCCTTGCTCCCTCAATAGGCCCCTCCAAAATTTGGTTCTAGGAACCTGGGAGGGAAGACCAAAAAACAAGAAAGAAGGGGGGCCCCATGATCAAAGGACCAAAAAATGGGGTGTGTGTTGTGAACCCACAACAGGATCTATGCTTTTAGGATTATTACGAAACTTGCCACTTCAAACTAGGGTTAGCTTGCTTCACTTTTATTTTCAACAATGGAAAATTTCTCCTCATATGTCCTTCTCTCCTACATAGAAAGTAGCCATTGATTCCATCCAAAAAATTTATAGGGCACGCCACAACTTCATCTTCTAACTCAATTTTGAGTTCCTATGGGAGGTCAAGGCCTGGGTTTATGGTAAGTAATAGCCTTGTATCTATATGAGGGAGAAGAGATGGTGATTAATCCATCCTTATGAAATTACCAACAACTTCCAAATTTTTCATGGATCAAATTCCATAAGAAGGGGGGATATTTTTTATCATGACCCACGTAGGACATAATAAAGCCAAAATTTCCTCATAATTGGCCTGGGGAAACTAATTAATGGCACTAAAGAAACCAAGGCCTATATTCCAAAAATTCTCTTGACAACTTCTTTCTTGCTAGGACTTATAAATAGAATCAGAAAAAGACCCCTCCGCACCATTCTACACTAGGAATAATGAAAACCCATTTTTTTACTCTAGATATTTTGTAGCCAAACATTCATATAATTTTGAGAGGGTAACTTGTTAATATCCTAGGCTACTAAAAAAACTACAATATCTCTAAGCGTAGATTTTTCTTTATTAATAACAAAGGCCATTTGGACATTAGGTTTGATAATGATAGTAGCGACAAAAGTGCTCTTACCTCCTACTCCTCCATGGCTCTCGTCAGTTGGAGGCTAGAGTTGATTTCACATCATGAACTTTTCTCCTTCTATCAAACTATGATTCAAGACAAACACTTCTCTAAATGATTTTTCTCTAGTCACACCAGACGAAGGACCAAAAACTACGTCACCAAAGATCTTATCGCTTTGATCTCCCAATGTAGAGTACGGAAAACTATTGACCTCAGGAGATTCGTGGGCCATAAATTATGGCACTCACCTAACACCCAACAAATTACAAGCAATAAATACAAAGAAAGGTGATGCTAAGAAGGTCAGGCCTTGTCTAGGCCGAGCAATTGCTCACTCGTGCGACTAGCCTTCTCAAATTCATAAAAAAAACCCCAACTTCCAAACAAGAGCCCTCCTTCACTATGCAATGATTTTTTAATATCAAATCATTACCATTATATATTTTATATTATATAATTACATTTTTTTAGACTGTAGGAATCAGGTATGGTACCCCCTATGAATTTTAGAGCACTGGGTAAACTTTTTAATGTGACTAGTGATGTTGGCGCAACACATCCTCCAATACCATGTGGGATGGGAGAGACTAGACCTTGTGACCTCATGCTTTACCTCAGGAATCTCTTTCTAATTAAGAAAGAACCCCAACCCATATTATATAATAATGTAACAATAACTTATCTTTTCAAATTTTATACCAATAACTCATCCTTTCCCAATATTTCATTTTACTTTTTAAAATAAATTATGAATAGGATTTTCAATTGATATTAAATAAAATTACACTATTCAAAAAAAAGGTTCGGGAATAAAAGATCACCCCTCAAGAGTCAAATGGATAGTGCTCGAAAAAAACATAAATATGAAAATACAGGCAACACACGGAAATAGAAACATTACATAGAAAGCCACTAAGTGGCTAGAGTAGTAGTTGTGTATGGCAGAAGAGGATCTATATCATCCTTAGGACCCCATAAATAAACAAGATCGGGGTTTTTGTTTGGAAGGGACCACCCTTCTTTTGTCATAGCTTCTTCATTTTCTTTCTCCTTCCTAGTAGGAGAGATAGCCAGAGTCAATCGCGGGAGCCATTTGGAATATCTTAGCCAACTATCACCATCGGTGTCTAGTCATCCAATACTAACACTCGTAGAGGGTACTAAACCCCATGTGCCCCACCCATAGGTTGAGCCTCCATGTGGTAGAGATGTGGAGAACTACCTTTGAAAATCCCTACCACCACCAAATTGGTAGTGAGGAGCCTAGGAACATGAGGTCTATGTGTGGCGAGAGGAGGAGTTGTGGTTGTGCTAATAGCCACGAGAAGTAGAAGGGTGTAGACATACAATAGAAATCATAGCTAGGCCATTTCCTAAATGCTCCAAAAGTTCCTACAAGTGGGTCACATCGAGCGCAACCTTGTTGGCTTGTACTTAAATATGAAGCATCAAACTTTTAGAAATACAAACTTTAGTAAAAAGTGAAACATGTATATTGCTATAGTTGTGAGAGGATAAAACCACATTTATATCTTTCCATCATCTAAAGAGGATTTCCACCTTGAAAGAATAGCATGTCTATGTGAATTTGATGGGAATCTGAGGAGAAACCCATTAAAGAATCGTATGCTAGGAGAAAGATTCAAGCCCAAAAGGAAAAAAGAAATCATAAATCCAATTTCACAAGTGTTGGGCTTGGTGATAAAGAAAAAAGAGGTGTATGAAGGATTATGGTTTCTCACAAAATGGGTAACAATGATCTAGAACTTCCAAGTTTTATAGGCAAGTGCCTAGCGAAAAGCATTGGAAAAGAATACACCACGCAAAGTGAGCCAGCTTAAGCTCAATAATGGAAAACCAGATAGTTTTAAATATGTGACTCTAGATGGTTTGAGAATACTGCAAGTGTCACCTGATATTCAAGGTTGGAACCATAGGAAAAAGAGGCACAATACAATGATAACCTAGCATGTGTTTGTAGTTACAGAAGGAAATGTTGAGAAACCAACACCAACCCTTCTACCATGACTTGATAATGTGGATGCCTAGCTTATGAAGCATACTCAGAGGCAATACCAATATGACTAAATCAAAAGTCCATTGATATGGTCAGATAAGGAAAAACTAGGCTTGCATATTCTTCCAAGAATGGAGATTCATAGTACCTCTCGAAAAAAAGATCTTGAATGCCACACTTATAAAAGCATAAAGCATGAACTGCGGAAATATAGGCTAAAAGAATCCCTTAAATATGAATGAGCAGTTACCACCATATATTATGTTGACTGAAAGATAGACCATCCATGAATCCAAAACCATCCTAGCAAAGCCAGGGTTTGATAGCTTCCCAATCTCACCAAATTATTTCAGCAAACAAAGTGCCTTAAATTTGCACTACATATTTCATAATAAGAAGGAATTGAAAGATAATTCACTTCTATGAAGGCCTATTTACCTGATATCCTTAATAAATACAATGCTCGAGGAGAATTTTCCAAGGTTCTTTGCTAGTAATGGCTCAAATGACCCATTTTGCACATAGGGAAAGACCCTACTTCAGCGAGGAGATAAGTTTGAGCCCTCCAGATTCTTTGGGATGGAAACAATATTCCTAGGAAACTCTATGGAAGCCATGATGGTCAGATCCTGAAGCCCACAAAAAATCTCAAAGAAGCTTCTCAAGCTTGTTATAGGAAGCCTTCGAAGGTTCCCAACATGAAGAGTAATACACATGGGTAGTTGCAAGAATATTTGAGAAAATATGGAATTTACTAGCTAAAGAAAATGGCTTAGTAATCCAGTAAGCTAGCTTCTTATCAATTCTAGCAAGGATTGCATTGAAAATATCCATTGGGGACCCCTAAAAAGAAAAAGGAATTCCCAGAAACCAAAAGATTTCCCCATGCCTGATCCACTTCCACCCATATTAGACAATCAAAGGTGGAGCCATGAGGAGGGATTTCTTGTAATATTGGGTTTTTTGCTATTGAATTGGTAATCCAAAAGACAAACAAAAAGTATCAAGGCACTGGAGTGCCTCCTATAAATTGTGTTCATCATCAATCAGGGTGAGGAAAGAATCATCTAAAAAGTCCTCATTAATAGTTGAGAAGGTGACTCACCCAAGGAAATGCCCTTGACTTTCCCTGTGGAAATAGCACCAGCTAGAAGGTAACCAAATCCTTTAATGGCCAGAACATACACAGAAGGCACCAATAGAAAACCCTAGAAAATGGATCAAAACAATCCAAAAGCCAAGGATTGATGACCATTTATGGTAATACAAGCCAAAGTGTCTCCAAAAATAATTTGCAAGGACTGAATAAAAGACCAAACCCTAGATCCCTAAGCATGGAAAGAATGAAAGGTCATTCAATATGCTTATACACTTTTGTAAAGTTAATCTTGAGGAAAATAGCATTTTGTTTGGAGTAGTGAGCCCACTCCCCATGTCTTCCCATGCAACAATAATATTGTCTAAGAATAAGTTTGGATTTTATGAAACCATCCTACTCAAGCCGGACAATATTTGGAAGGTGGTAACGAATCTTGAGAGCCAACACTTTGGTTATGATGTTATAGGAGACTACCAGTTGCAAATGTCTTTAGGGTCCACTACTTTAGGTATGAATTTAAATTTTCTCTTTTTAATAATCTGACCAAGGTATTGCAAATGAAAAGGTTCAAGGTAGACCTTATGCGGGTCATAACCAACACAAGGCCACAAGTTTTTGTAAAATTAATAGAGAAATCCATCATAGCCAAGGACTTTATCACCGGCCATATAGTAAACAAATTCTTTAAGATCCTAAAGGGTAAGGATTTAATCACAAAAGACCTTTTGAGGCTCGGAAAGCCAAGAGGGAGCGACAACAAGATATTCTCTCAAGGCTTGATTTTTCTCAACTTAATTTCCTTGTGTAGTGATCACCTACTCATAATGTCTGACAAAATCTTGTAAAATATTTAATAGATCGTAGATAAATTTTTGGCCTTCTTTGATGCACTTAATGCCATCTAGGTAATAATGTTCCCTAAGAACCAATAAAAACTCATTAGAATCATGATCACCCATTTTAATCCAATTAAGTCTTTCTCTAAATTGGGCACCTCCAACAACATAACTATTAGCAATTTGTTTTTGGTGGTGGAGTTATGCAACCCAAACTTGCAAGTCAGGATAGAAAGAATTGGAAACAAGGGTTTTTGTGGCATGATGAAAATGCAGAGTGTTGGCCTCATATAACTATCATTGGTACATGGATAGCCACCCACCTGCCATAAATGTGGATAAAACAAGTTGTGCATTGAATAACATCATTCTGCCACGTTATCCATCCATATGACTGAGTGAGAGGAATTTCTAAATTCCAAACCTTTGAATGTGGGTAACCGTGGGTGGATGATTCAGTAAAGACGTGTTCAAGAAAAACCAAGTCTTGAATGGTTGTACACAACCCACTTTCCATTCAATGTTGAACTTGATGGGATAGCAATCTAACAAGGTCACCTTGGGGAGAGGTAAAGTTGGTAGCTCTTGGAAGTCTTCAAAATGAAACAAAATTGAGCTGTAATCATGGCACAATCAAGCCATATGATAATTTTTTCACTACCATCTCGATAATTACTCAAAGTGTTTCAGACACCCCAAGGATGATGGTAGTTGGTTTTAGGATCAAAAAGACCCAATTCATTACGCATGTAAACCCACGCTTCTCTCTCTCTCTCTCTCTCTAGCTATTCAATGAAAATGAAATAGCCCTTCTTTATCTGAGGCCACCTCAACGATATTAAAATCACCACACAAAATCCAAGTAGCCAATGGTGATGAATTAGCAATCCACAACCAAAAATGAGATCTTTCCACAACATCATTGGGAGCATAAATATTAATGATCCCAAAATAATGATCATTAACTGATATAAAAACCCACACCAGTTGTTGAGTGGGATCTAACCCATGAGCCACAACAAAGGACTGCTAGCATGGTGAGATGAGGGTGAAAACAACTCCTCAACTAGCATTGTGTGTTGAGGAAAAAACCAAGACAAATAGCCTGGTCAGACATTCCATAACATGAAATTCATGATCCAAAATCTTGCATGTCATCCTCGTCCTCAAGAGACGAGAATCTGGTTTGCAATAAAATTGACAGTTGAGAACCCACATAGGACAAGAAGCACCATCACCTGTCGTATTTGTCCCCTGAGAGGTAGGGTGTGAAACAAGTTGAGGTTGTGGCTATGGATGAGCCTTCAGCTATGGCTATGAATACAGTTGAGTTTGAGATTGCAATTGCACGATAGCAAGACTAGGTTGCATCTTTGAAGTAGATGAGGAACCCTTCCCTTTGCAAACAATTGTAGTCCAACCATCCTCATTTTTAGAAAACTTGGAAGAGCTCACAGGTGCGAACTCCTTGGGAGGAGTTTTAACCCTCAAAGTAGCCAAAGGGAAATACTTAATTTTATACTATGAAGATTGCAATCGATAACAAGTGTTGAGAAAATTCAAATAGAACACTTATTAAGAGTAACAAAGACATTGTATCTATAAATCAATATTCTCTTTGAGGTCTCAAGATAAATCCGCTTCCACACATACCCTCTTCTAAAGACAAGCATGAAAAAAATTCCCTGGTTCCGTGCAAACCACCTTGTTAATGGATTGGGCAATGGTTTGCAAAAAGGCCAATAGAGAAAAGGAAGACCAGGGGATTCAATTCAGACTAGGACTTTGAGCTTCTTGTCATCAAAGACAGATAATTCTCACGACCATGGATAAAAAAAAAAGCAAGCAAGATTGTACAAACCAGGGCCAATAGTGTTAATATCTTGAACATGGGTAGAGTCAGCAAAGTGAAACAAGAAAAAAGCATTTGATAAAATTGTGGATGCCTTCAAGCTAGACCCCATGAGGGGTCCGTGCTATGGAAATCCATTCATGAAGCATGCTTTTGGGTGGAACCCTCTCCATAAATTATCTTATCAATGTAAATTTTTCAAGATATTGGCATGCACAATAAAAAACTTGAATAGGAAAAACAACATCTAGGGTACCAAAAGATGTACCTCATGAAACACTTTTGGAACAAACTTCCTAGGTTGTTTGTTCTAGGGTGTCATGGTCACCAGTCACCAAAGATCCAACACCGACATCAAATCTTGGACTAAGGTTGGTTGAGGCAATTAAAAGGCTACAAAAAATCCCGTAATAAATGTAATATAATGATGGTGTAGGAGCACCCACTGGGCAATGGAGTCTTCAAGGTGGTCAAAGTTGATGTTTTGTTTTGTTTTGTTTTGTTTTAGTGTTTTTTATGTAATAAGATCTAAGAAAACCATTTCATGGGTTTTGGATTCTAAGTTAGGTCATTAGGTGAGTGGAAGTGTCTAGTTGCAAAAAAATGTCAATGTTGCAAACGTTGTAAAATAGCACAATGTAGGATATGAAGGGTCATTGTTGCACAAAGTGGTAAATTGAACGGTTGCAATTTGAAAGGTAGTTAGTGACTATTGAGGATCTACTGAAAAAGGTTTAAAAAGGCCTTGTATGGTCGAGAACAAAGGGGGGGTTGATGTTTTTTAAAGATTGGGAAGCAATAAAATTCTATTATCCTGCATTTTCTAAACGCTTCTTTTATATTTTCTTGATTGGTACAAATCTGTATGGCATTTGTACGACCTTCACGTGGAATGGTTGGAAAGATAAATGAGTTACCTTTCATTTTCTTTTGATTTAGTTGAATTTCATTAAGTTTGGAAAAAGTTATGGCAATTTTAGTGCAGGCTGCATGGAACTCTACCTAGGTTATCAATTTTGGTAAAAATAACGACTCATTTGTCTGTCGTTAGATCTTGATACAAATTGGAGAAATTTATTTCTTGGGTTCATCTATAGTCTCACTGAAGTGATTTCCTTAGTTATTTGTTTTGTAAAAGTTATGAATGATTGTTTATCTGTTATCTCTATGTATTAGGCTGAAACCCTCAGTGGAAAAACTAAATTTGCATTGTGTCCATAAAAAAGTGTTAGGAATCATTGCGGAATGCTAAGAGGTGTGTATGAACCCTGCACAAACTAAATCCATGCTTGAATTACCTTTGGTATCATTTTGGGAGACCAAACATAAGTTTCTCACAAGCCTATAAACTTAACTAGGCCTAATTCCAACCATAGTAGACAATATTTGACCATGTTTGTACAAAGGACTCCTACCTCATTTTGAAGTATCTTTTGTAAGGGCCAAATGGGTATCTGAAAATGATTTTATATTTTTTATGTCATGCCTACATTGGAAGTTATGGGGGAAGAACCTTTTTTGAAGGGCTACTAACTAGCTGAAGGCTTGTAAGAGGAATCCACCATTTGGGTGTTTGAGAGGTTGAAAGATTGGTTACTTCTAAGTGCTTTGATATTCTCTACCCCTACACTACATCAAATGATAGGAAAGTGCAAAAATACAATAAATACATTGAAGCAAGATAAACCCTAGCAGAGCGCTCATCCATCTACAACCCTCCATATTTTTATATTTGATAAAATGTATACATAGATTTAACTATTTGAAAATTATTTAATGCATATAGAGTTACATATATTTTCTTTGGCTAGTCTATAGCAATTATTTCAAGCATGTGTTTTGTGTGTTTGAACGATTGAATAATAACAATAATGTAATGGGTTAATAGGTATATGGATATCTAAACTACCATATGGTTTGTATTAGTTGCTTGTCTATCGAATTTCACCTAAATGTAAAATAATACATGATATAATTTAATACTTTTCTCCCTTTATGTAGATTAACATAATTGTTTCTTAATTAGACCCAAAAATAAAATTGGAAAAATAGTTATGGAAGTCATTCAATATTTTCAATTAACTTGATTAAGTGGAATGCACTTTCCACTTTATCAGCAAGGAGAAGATTGGCTCCACATTTATCCAAGAGGGATCACAAAGTTTCTCGACGATGTGAAAGATAAATACAATATTCTATTATTTCCTCACGGAGGATTGTATAATACAGACATATGAAGTATGACATCTTGATAACAACATATCCACGGCTAAAAATGAATTTCGGGCCTACAGTTGGTCTTCAAAATGTTTACGGCAAACTCTCAGCGGAATCATGACACGTGGTATGATAGATCGTACCACCTCTGTACGATCTATCATACCACGTGTCATGATTCCGCTGAGAGTTTGTCGTAAACATTTTGAAGACCAACTGTAGGCCCGAAATTCATTTGTAGTTCCTTCTGTTATCAATACTTTACTTTAGTTGATGTCATATCTATTATATACGACAGTTGTAACTTGTTTATAATTTTTAAATTTTTCTTGTCACAACTTACAGACTCACACGTCCGTTGGATTACAACATATCCACGGCTAAAAATGAATTTCGGGCCTACAGTTGGTCTTCAAA
>MU226101.1:2130534-2148805 GCA_018584345.1 Thuja plicata
TGCATTAATAATTAATTCTTTTATTAATTATTAATGTGCAACCTAGCTTTTTTACCTTTTAGGGTTTCGTTCACCTTTTTAAGGTTGAACTTTGTAATTGTTGTTAATTAATTCAGATTATAATTTTGCTCTCACTTTTTGAGTAACTTTTGAGTTCTGCTTTTTCCTCCTTCTGCTTCTCTCTTGTAACAAGTTATTTGCATGCAGGTATTCTTGGCATTCTGTGGATTTGTATTTCTCAAATCCAACAAGAAATAGGTGGCATGGCTTAAAGATTCCCCCTTTCTTGGGAAAGGGGGAAATACAAGTAAATAAGAAAGGGTGCAAAGAAAATGGTCAAATATAAAACAAGGTTGGTTTAAATTAGATTTTGATGGAGCTTCCAGAGGGAAGCCTGGAATCTAAGGAATAGGATGCATCATACACCATTGGCATGGATATATAGTTAGCCAATTTAGCTAGACCTATTGGGGAAGAAACAAACAATGTTGTGGAACACAAGGTCTTCTTCTATACAAGGATTTAGAAATTTTAAAAAAAAAATAGAAATTGAAGGTGATTCAGCTTTAATTGTCAATGCTATTAGAACAAGGGCTACTCCCAATTGGAAGTTAAATGCACTTATGAGAAGATCGATAGAGTTACTCGCGTACTTCAAAGCCTTCACTATAAATCATATATATAGGGAGGAAAACATGGAAGCAGATCGACTTGCTAATATAGGAGCAAATGGTGTAATATATGAAAAATTAGGTGTTTAAAATTTTAGATTGGGTAATAAGAAGGAAGAGAAATTTTGAAAAAGAGACATCATCTTCCAACGTTAACACCTACATGGCACATGAGTCAATATAGCTTATTGATAGTTCAAAAGTCGGTAGTAATATGTTTAAACCGGTTAAAATGTATTAACGAGGATTAGATACGTACCCTCTCGACAATATAAACACATGAACAAAGATAATAATATAGCTTGTAGAATATAAGATCACACACGTCAATAATTACATTATCGTACGATGAAGTAGGCATGTAAAACTTAATCAAATTAGTGGCTCTACAAATTTAGAAGATGCCATAAATCGAAAGGAAAGTTGGTAGAAAATAATCATTAAAAGTACTATGAGAAATTAAGCCCACAGAATGTACCAGAATGAGCATTGATTATCATTCCACCGAAGAAAGGTTTATAGATTACTGAGCTCAAACTGTAAGTATTCATTTGTATTTGTTTGATTTTAGTGCCTTGAAGAGGGGGAAATATTAGGTAATCTTTGTATTGGAAACATGGATTCACCCATTCGGCTTTAGTCCAAGAATAGGCAAATGACATTCTTGGGTGAGGTTAAGGAGAGACTCAGAAAAAAACATGAATTTCAAACATAGTCTGATTGTGATTGTCTGAGTAGTTAAGAGAATTTTAGGGGGTCATTTCATTAATATTAATCATAGGTATAAGGTTAATACATATACACCTACTATTTTCATAGCTTCAGCTCTTCATGTGGAGAAAGACAAAGAAGCTATTGAAGCTCTTTGTAGGAAAATCTTTGATAAAGATTTTCTTGGGAGCTCGATAAGGTTTTGGACAACATCAATGAGGAATTGACCATTCCCCACCCCAAGAATTAAAAGTGATAGCAATTGATGGGAAATTGATACCTAGAATGTCAATCACAAAAATCAAGGACCTTGGATACTTTGAAGTACAAAAATATTTAAATGTGGCAAACCCAACAAATATATTTAGAACAACAAATCTACCAAAACAGTCCAGAGTTTGTAATTTCATAATTAGTTGTAGAGATATCATTTTGAAACAACTTACACAGGATGTAGCTGAAGGTAATAAAGTATTATTTTGGAGTGACTCATGGGGAGGCTACACAACAATAGATAAAACTTTGAACAATAATAGATCAAAAGATTTATTGAAAAATTGATGGAGGGTTTATGTCAAAGACTATATTGAAATACAAAATGGAGACCCTTCCCTAGGTTGGAAATGGAAATCATTTGATAATTTACCTCTACCAAGAGCAGATATAGAAGTTATCAATAATATATTACAAACAACAAGAATAACAATCAGAAGAGGGGAGGATAGACTAATATGGAATGGGGCTAAATCTGGTGAGTATATTGCCAAGGATAGTTATACATCCATGTTAAAAAGACAACAAAACTCAAAAACTAAAATACCCATACATATGTGTGGGAATAAGATGTGCCTACCCAAAGAAGGCATGTTTACATGGGAAACACTACAAAAATGGGTGTCGACATCATAATTGTTTAGAAAATTAGGATTTCAAGGTCTTTCAAGATGCCCTCTTTTTAAGTCTATAGAAGAAACAATATATCATCTATTTATAAAATGTCCTTTCACACAAAATTATTGAACATGGTTATGTATGAAATTAGGATGGTTAACTGCTCTACCTAATAACTTATTAAGCCTCTTCCAAAGTTGGCCAAGTCTTTGTAAATCAAGTCTATATGGAATTCTATGGGTGATTAACTCCATCTATAATGATATGTGAAATTTGGAAAGAAAGAAATAGGAGATATTTCAAGCTAAAACAATGGAATGGGATAATCCAATAAAAAAAGTTGAAGTTACAATTGTTGAAGGTGCAAATAGTTGATTGACAACTTACCAACAACCAAATGCCAAATTTACTAATTGGGATTATAGGGTGAGAAATAGGTGGCATGGCTTAAAGATTCCCCCTTTCTTGGGAAAGGGGGAAATACAAGTAAATAAGAAAGGTTGCAAAGAAAATGGTCAAAAATAAAACAAGGTTGGTTTAAATTAGATTTTGATGGAGCTTTTAGAGGGAAGCCTGGAATCTAAGAAATATGATGCATCATACACCATTGCCATGGATCTATAGTTAGCCAATTTAGCTAGACCTATTGGGGAAGAAACAAACAATGTTGTGGAAATAACAACACTAACAGAAGGTCTTCTTCTATACAAGGATTTAGAAATTTAAAAAAAAAAAAAAGAAATGGAAGGTGATTCAGCTTTAATTGTCAATGCTATTAGAACAAGGGCTACTCCCAATTGGAAGTTAAATGCACTTATGAGAAGATCGATAGAGTTACTCACGTACTTCAAAGCCTTCACTATAAATCATATATATAGGGAGGAAAACATGGAAGCAAATCGACTTGCTAATATAGGAGCAGATGGTGTAATAAATGAAAAATTAGGTGTTTAAAATTTGAGATTGGGTAATAAGAAGGAAGAGAAATTTCAAAAAAGAGACATCATCTTCCAACGTTAACACCTACATGGCACATGAGTCAATATAGCTTATTGATAGTTCAAAAGTCGGTAGTAATATGTTTAAACCGGTTAAAATGTATTAACGAGGATTAGATACGTACCCTCTGACAATATAAACACATGAACAAAGATAATAATATAGCATGTAGAATATAAGATCACACACGTCAATAATTACATTATCGTACGATGAAGTAGGCATGTAAAACTTAATCAAATTAGTGGCTTTACAAATTTAGAAGATGCCACAAATCGAAAGGAAAGTTGGCAGAAAATAATCATTATAAGTACGATGAGAAATTAAGCCCACAAAACGTACCAGAATGAGCATTGATTATCATTGCACCCAAGAAAGGTTTATAGCTTACTGAGCTCAAAATGTAAGTATTCATTTGTATTTGTTTGCTTTTAGTCCCCTGAAGAGGGGGAAATCTTAGGTAATCTTTGTATTGGAAACATGGATTCACCCATTCGGCTTTAGTCCAAGAATAGGCAAATGACATTCTTGGGTGAGGTTAAGGAGAGACTCAGAAAAAACATGAATTTCAAACATAGTCTGATTGTGATTGTCTGAGTAGTTAAGAGAATTTTAGGGGGTCAATTCATTAATATTAATCATAGGTATAAGGTTAATACATATACACCTACTATTTTCATAGCTTCAGCTCTTCACGTGGAGAAAGACAAAGAAGCTATTGAAGCTCTTTGTAGGAAAATCTTTGATAAAGATGTTCTTGGGGAGCTCGATAAGGTTTTGGACAACATCAATGAGGAATTGACCATTCCCAACCCCAAGAATCAAAAGTGATAGCAATTGATGGGGAACTGATACCTAGAATGTCAATCATGAAAATCGAGGGCCTTGGATACTTTGAAGTACAAAAATCTTTTATTAGAAGAAATGTAAATTGTCTGCTCAAATTCATGAGAACCTAGAAGATAGAGGGATGAGAATTGTTGAAATATTACATGAGGCGGGATGGGATTGACTCAAGTGATGAGGAAGAAAGGTCGGAATTGAGGGCAACAAGTCTTATACCAGTAGAATACAACGAAATTGCATGACCAAGTTCTTCAACATCTTCTTGCATGCATGTAGACACCCCGAACCTGAAAGGTAAGGTCATTTGCATGTAATTAGAATTCCTCTAGTTTTGTATAGAGTAGTTAGGTTGTTATGTAAAGAAATCTACTCCTTGTATAGGCTTTTTTACAGTTATAGTATTTATAAGGCGTAGACCTATACCATTGTATAATATTTAACAGACTATCATGCAAGGGCATTTTGGTTCCTTCCCTAGTTTTTTTATTATAGAGTTATAATGTTTCGGTTAGTAGCTTCAAGAAGTGTCAAGTGGACTGGTTTATAGACGTAAATATAAATGAATATTATATGTATGATTGTGTTTGAAAAATCTAGTTTGTTGCATACATATGAGGATTTTTTCAAACTACATGGTTCTCCATGTTTTCAATACTCTATGCAATTAGAAAATTCAACAAATATTGCTCATGGGAAAAATTAGGGAGAAGTAAATTTATTTTTAGCCCACAAATGAATGGATGTTGCAATGGTAATCAGGAGAGCTTTGGTTAGGCAATTATGGCATCCTCAGTAATTGCCATCTTCTTCATGATTGCATAATATAGGAAAGAAGTTTATACTACTCCTAGTTTTTATAGTTTTATTCTGTAAAACTTCAAGATTTGGTACAAGAATATATTAAATTATTAATGTGAAATAGGGAGGTATTCGGTATGGCAATTTTGGCATTTAACAAATTAGGGGAAATTTGGTAGCTTGACATATCTAATTTGTTGCAAACATATGATGATCTTTTCAGATTAAATGGTTTCTCATGTTTTCAATATTCTCTGCAATTAGGAAATTCGAGGTGGGCAAGATCAAGGAGAAGTTAAATTAAATTCAGTCCACAAATAAATGAATGTGGCAATGGTAGTAAGAGAGGGATATGTTTAGGTTATTTGACATTATTTTACAAGTTGTGGGGTAATCTGCCTCTTCTTTATGCTCACATGATATAGGAGATAAGTTTATAAGATATAGGAGATAAGTTTATAATGCTCATAGTTGGATCATTTTATACTAAGAAATTTCAAGATTTGGAAAAAGAATATATGAATTTATCAATGAAATAAGGAGTTATTTAATAAAGCTATTGTGGCATATTAATTAAGTCGGACTAAATTTAATAGTTTGAAATATATGGTTTGTTGTGAACATGGGATGATCTTTTCAAAGTATATGGTTTTTCTCTATTTTCATTAGGATTTGCAATTAGAAAATTCGTGGAAACTAGATGTATAAGAAATACAGATTGTGAATAAATTTAGGGAGAAGTAAATTCGTGGAAACTAGATGTATAAGAAATACAGATTGTGAATAAATTTAGGGAGAAGTAAATTCAAAATTTAGACCAAAAATGAATGGACGCGACAATGGTAGTAAGGGAGGGATTTGATCAAGCAATAAAGGCATTATATTACAGGAAACTGGGTAATTTGCCTCTTCTTCATGTTTGAAAGCTATCAGAGAGAAGTGTATGCTACTCACGGTTTTGATAGCTATACACTGACATTTTAAGATTTGATTAAAGAAACAATGAATAAATTAATATGAAAGAGGGAGGTATTGGGTGTAAATATTTTGGTATATTAATAAATTAGAGGAAACATGATATTTTGTCTCTTCCAATAAAGAAGAGGATTATACAGTCCACAATTCTGAAGTTATTAAATTTTGATTGTAAAAGGATCTGATTGCTAAAATAGCATAGACAGATCGAAGGAAAACAAAGATAGCAAGGAAATACAATTTATCTGCAATAAATTAGGGACTCTAGTCAGTTTTTTGACCTTGGCCCATTAATTGTGTGTGTGCGCGTGCGCGCGTATATATATATATATATATATATATATATATATATATATATATATATATATATATATATATATCTCATTCTTATTTTTTTAGTATAACACTCATGTGCTAAAAATGGAAGCAATCAGAATATTTTTGGCTTTTGTAGTACATAAGGACTTCATAGTCTTTTAATATTGATATAATAATATAAGATATTTATTTAATATTGATAAAATATTTACAATTTAAAATTTCAAAATTTAATTTAAAATAAATAGATGACAAAATATTAATAAATAAAAAAGAAAATAAATTTAATTGCATAGGAACATTTTTTAATTCATTATGTCAGTATAGTTGTAATGTCCCCTTTTTGGAGCACATTATTTCATGTCTTATAGTTAGCCTTTCATCATGGTCTGGTGGGCTAACCGAGGATTGGCAGGGGATCAAAGGGATGTTTGGCCTTGGTGTTTTCAGTTTTAGGCCAATCGAATAAGTTTTTACATGGTTTCCAAGGTACTTACTATTTATAATAAGTCGGCAGAACTCAGTTTTCCTGGCATTTCAGTAGTGGACTTGGAACGCCTCGCGGGGAGCTTTCCGACAAGCTATCACACGTCTTCATTCGAGTTCGTTTGGTCCTCTGTTTTAATGCCAGAAGATTCCTACTTTATTTTATTATGTCAGGTTATAACCCAATGTTATTTTTATTTAAAAGTGACTTTAAGTAGAATATGAAGAGACAGTGGGGAAACTAAAGAGTCACAGCTGTAGCTTTAAAAGAAGACTTGGAGTCTCATTGTGGATACTTAGTTTTGATATTGTATTTGTCTCTTGGAGATACCAGGAAGCTTTCAACTTTCGAATTCAACCTCGAGGAAGGAAACCCTTTTGGCTCAAAGGTGGATTGGACATAGCCCCAGTTCATTAGCAGAGTGGATACACATGAGAGTTCACCATTGCATTTACGGGTTATTTATTATTTGATCTTACTGTTATTTCTGTATTTCAGATTGGGAAGTTGTAATTCATGGTTATTGTATTGTTGTTGTATAATACGATACCATTTCTCTGAGAAGTTATTAGAATATATTTGTTGGTTTATTACTATCGGATCAATGGGTTTTCTGCATGCATTTGAATGTTTAAATTTGTATGAGAAATATTTGTGAAAACTTGGGAAAGACCTAGTTCGGGTCATTACAGTGGTATCAAAGCGTGTTTTCCTATCAGCTTGTGAAGTTTTATCAGAGACATACAAATTTGGTGATTTAATAAATTTTGCTAGAGAAAAGTGTATTAGTTCTGTGAAGGGATTTCAATCAATCTCAAGGATTTGGCTATTAAATATGGTTTGTTTTTGAAGTTTGTGTGGCTTCAAATAATATCACGGAATATTTAAATAATCATCTCATTGGCTTTGAATTACGAGCTATTGAAGGATTTGTTATTTATTATAGTTGGGCGATTAATGTCTGAGTATTGAAGCAAACACCCGACAAACAATTGAATTTTTTAATGCCCAAGTTCTTTGAAGAAAAGGTCGAGCAATTAGAAAACAAAATCATTTCATAGAATTCATTTATTAACGGGAATAAGAGAAACAGTCAAGCACAATATGCAATTTTATCTGGTTTCTTCTATATTTGTGTATGCTTGAAGAGTCATCGCAAATGACTTTGTGCGGGGGCTTTTCCTAGTCTTTACCAAAACACCCGGCTAATCATTATTTTCCGGCAGTATAGGAGTAGTCTACACGACATTCAAGGGCATGACAAAGAATAAGAGCATGTGCATTGAATATTTCATTTCTGAAAACGCAAATATAAAGTTTGACCAAACATTAGAATGTTGTGGTAGAGTTTGTGGAAATAATTGAGAAGAGTCTGAAGATAATGAAATATTTGGGACCGCTAAACATCCAAGGGATATAATAGTCATTATCATCTGAAGTATTTGGCCTGAAAAATACAGGTGTCGTGGTATTGAGAAATTGGCTTTAATATTTCATGTGGGTCCGACGAAGTATTATATTTAGGCAAATTATGGTTCGAAGGCTTCTTTAATTTATCAACCTGATAATCATTTGTGACTTCGTCAATACTTAGGATGAGCCGAATAAATAAGCAGACCCTGATATGAAAGAAGAATTGGGAATTTTATACCCATCGTCGTTTTAAAGGATTTCATTTGAATGCGTATTAGTGGTGGACCCGACTTATTTTTGGGGACTATTTTAAGTTGAAGATTAAATACTATCAAATGCATTGATCGGGAATGAGTAATATTTGAATACTCACTAACATTGGTGGGACTATATTTCATATTGTCGCGTGCGAAGTCTGAATTCTGAAATGCTCATTAACATTTAATCCGCCTAATGTTTGGTTGAAGGTTTGGCTATAGCTCTGGACTAGCTCTGGGCGGAACATTTAAAAATAAATGCTGCTATTGGTTCACCCTCTTGTTGTGAAGCTTTTCGGGAGGAAGCTATCACACTAGTTTTGAAGGGAAATCTTTAACGGGTTTATATCTACAGCGATGGAATAATGTGTTTCTTGTTTGTTGGTTTCATTGAATTTCTGAACGACTTGGGTTGGAGAGTCGTCAAAACTTCTGCAGAGGAATCCCATCATTATTAATGGCCACGAGTTTGCTTGCTTAAGCACAAATGATATCTGGAAGTTGTATGAGGAAGCATCTGTTGAATGTAATTCTTTTTCACTGCAATCGAATGGCCTTTATGTGCTTGTCGTGACTGTTGGACAATAAACCTGAAGATTGTTTCCATATACGGTAGGAAATAAAGGTAAACACCATTTTAGAAGAGAGAATTGCTCAGGAAGTTGGGTGTGTGGCCTTATGTCACGTATTTCTAAGCACAAAACTAGCCGATAGAAGAATCCATAGCAACAGTCTTCCAATTTGGACTACTTCCTCCATAGCTGGGCACATGGTCGTTTCCATCAGCATACGTGACAACTATTTGACAAAATAGTTGTTAATGCAAAAAATAACAGGGGGCATCATTACAATCTTGCTTAAGCTACCGAACTATTGTGACAGTGAAATTGAAATCTTCAGATTTGTTCATTAAAGGATAGATTTTGATGGAACGGGATATAGCTAAGAAGTGCAGAAAATTCAGTGGTAAACATGGATTGGTCACTACGAAATTTGTTTGACAAAATTCCTAACAGCTGAAGGATGTAGAAATTATCAAAACAAACAGGGAATATTACAGTAAAAATCAGATTGAATGCAAACTGTTTGACAAATTTTTAGTGGTATCACATTTTTAAGGCAATTACACATCATGCCATTGGAGGCAATATTCACTTACAACCTTACAGTAACAGCAGTATTAAGAATTTTAGTGTCGGTTACAGGGTGGAATACCGCTCACCTTATTGAAACGGAAACTACTTTTCACCATGAGAGGAAAGGGATTTATGCCACAGCTACAAGTTAATTTGAAGATTTTGAGCAGTGTAAGTTTGAACATTCACTTGCAGAGACAAGTAGTGTCTAGCTAGGAAAGATGTGTGGGCTAGAAAAAGTCCTGAAAGATCTTGCTAAGGTACAACAATAGTTGGCCCAGATTTCACAGCCTAATGAAAGGACAGAAATACTCGGCATGTATGAGGAGTATAACACACTTCCTCCACAGGTTCAGAGAGATTTAACCTTCTCTTGTTTCATGGACTTTCATCCAAAGCTTCAACACAAGACTTTAATGGCAAAGAAACAGTATCAGGATTTGGCTCGAAATCTACTTGCACAAGATAGGTGCAAAAATTTATATGAAGAGTTTCCAACTATCATTAATCAACCTATAAGTGAACAAAAAACTATGTCAATTATTGAAGTAAAGTTTTATGCGGTTGTTGTTGAAGTCGAGGATTGCAAAACAAATGTCGAATCAATGCATGAAGGAGAGGCTAAGGAAGAGGTAGCAAATATGCAGGTTACAGAATATGAGGAATCAGGTGATTTCTATAGCAGCGCATCACATATGCATAATGATGATTTGGATGAACAATGAGAGAATGCGTCTCAAAATGACAACGATAAGGAGCATGCCTTGCAGCGTCAACTGAAGGTCGATAACGATGTCAGTATTGCAGTTCTTGTTCACTATGATAGCACTCACCAAATTATTGAAGTTCTTTACAGGAAAGCTTGGAAGGAGGAAGGACAGGGTGGTATAATGATTGGATCTTATGTTGCTGATTTACAGGGGGTCAAAACAGCATTTGAGGTTTGAAAATCATAATATCTACATCTATTATCGGATCGTGACTACCTGTTACAGGTTGTAGAAAATTGTGTTGAGCGGTTGAGGGAAAAGGATGATGAGGTTAATAAGCTCAACAAAGAGCTTAATATGGCTCAGGAAACATTGAAGCACACCCATCTTGCTCTTAAGGAAGCAAGAGATCAGATTGTTGCCACAAGTCAGTACAGGGAACATGACAACAAGGAAAGGTACGAATTCTTTCAAGAGGTGATTCAGGAACTCGATAGCATACAGCAGACCTATGACTTGGATAGTTGTCCCAAAAAATCTTTGGATCATCCAGAGTTTCTGTATGAGTTAGATAACTTTTAGGCGATCGACAATTTCTTGTTTGAGATGGATGTTGATTTGATATTTGATAATCCTTTCTTTGAGCTAGATGAGGAAGGTATTTCCTATCCCCATGACGAGGATGGGGTCGATTACAAAATCTGGGACCCAGGGTCAGCTATTAGAAGTGAATCTTGGTCACCATGTGGGAGTAGCGGGATGAGCTCAGTTGTTGAGCAGTGTGGTTTTTACACCAGCAGTCCAGGATGGGCAGTTATGTCTAGTGGGATGATGGGTGATATGCCTTTCCTTGCACTACCTTTCATTGATGTTGAGATGTCTTGTGTTGGTGAGCATCCTTTGCATCACTCATCTTTCCACATAGTCGCGACTCCTCTGCGTTATCATACTGATTCATCCAATGCTTATGGTAATTCTATCACCACATATTTTAGGTATGATGATGATGATCGGGTAGAGCTTATTTAGTTAGGGGTTATCAAGCTTGGTAGGATGATTATGCTTGTTGGGGTGAATTTTTCACACCATGGTATACACTGTATGACTCTGGGTATTGAGAGACAGTTATGGAATTCTTATGCTGATTCAGGAATTCCAGTAGAGCTAGTTAGTGCATCGCATGTTGGCCACACTATATGGGATGCATTCTATTTTCCATTCAGCCCACCTATGGAGAGCTTCCTTTTCCGATTATTGCAGAGGTGTGGGGTGAGTGATTGGTTTGATACGCTTCCTTGCTTGCAGGTGGAAGCCTTGTCCGACAGTCTGGGTACCTTGCCTCTTCAGTACAGTTTCCAAATTCGGGCCACGGATCAGAGGGGCAGTGTTATGGCAGTTGGACATTTTTGATGATTCATTCAGTATGGGCATAGGGCATCGGGATATTTCAACTAGCTGGGGAGATGGATGACCCTTTTGCTTATAGGATCCAGGAGGGACATACTTGCAGTTGGTCTTTATTCAGGAAGCCGATCGGTGTGAGGTTTGGTTTTCCCCTGCATCTGACCGTAGAGGTACTGGTGATCTCAGTTGGAGTGAGGTTCTCAGTTTGGTTGAGGACTTTCTCACAGATGATGGCAGCACTGGACAGATTGGTACGATTGATCCTGTAGTGATTTGGGATCCTAGCATTAGACTGGTTGTTATTTTGTTGCTAAGTGAATGGCTTCATAGGTCAGGGCATAATATTTGTTTCAGTTTCCCACAACAGATTGGTGGAACAACTTCCCTGAGGTTGGTTTGGGATCCAGGGATTACGATCACATGTAGATACAATTGTTTGAGGGCAAACAATCTCCGGGAAGGGATGATTTGTAATGTCCCCTTTTTGGGGCACATTATTTCGTGCCTTATAGTTAGCCTTTCATCATGGTTCGGTGGGTTAACCGAAGATTGGTAGGTGATTAGAGGGATATTTGGCCTTGGTGTTTTCAGTTTCAGGCCAATCAGATCAGTTTTTCCAGGGTACTTACTATTTATAATAAGTTGGTAGAACTCAGTTTTCCTGGCATTTCAGTAGTGGACTTGGAGCACCTAGCTGAGAGCTTCCCGGCAAGCTATCACACGTCTTTATCCGAGTTCGTTTGGTCCTCCATTTTAATGCCAGAAGATTCCTACTTTATTGTATTATGTCACTTTATAACCCAATGTTATTTTTATTTAACAGTGACTTTAAGTGGAATATGAAGAGACAAAGTGGAGAAACTAAAGAGTCACAACTGCAACTTTAAAAGAAGACTTGATATTGTATTTGTCTCTTGGAGATACCAGGAAGCTTGAAGCTTTCGAATTCAGCCTCGAAGATGGAAACCCTTTTGGCTCAGAGGTGGATTGAACATAGCCCCAATTCATTAGCAGAATGGATTCACAGCAGAGTTCACCATTGCATATACAGGTTCTTTATTATTCGATGTTACTGTTATTTCTGTATTTCAGATTGGGAAGTTGTAATCCATGGTTATTGTATTGTTGTTGTATAATACAATACCATTTCTCTGAGAAGTCATTAGAATATATTTGATGGTTTATTGCTATCGGATCAATGGGTTTTCTGCATGCATTTGAATGTTTAAATCTGTATGAGAAATATTTGTGAAAACTTGGAAAATATTTGTAGTACATAAGGACTTCATAGTCTTTTAATATTAATATAATAATATAAGATATTTATTTAATATTGATAAAATATTTACAATTTAAAATTTCAAAATTTAATTTAAAATAAATAGATGATAAAATATTAATAAATAAAAAAGCAAATAATTTTAATTACATGGGAACATTTTTTAGTTCATTATGTGAGTATAGTACACTTTCAGCATAACTATATTACAATGTCTTGTCATTACAGACATTAATGTCAAGTTTGGTAAATGCAGATCGCATCATTTGATTTGCTCTCTTATCTATAAAACAAACATCAGACAACTTGTAACCAAATAACTAGACAAGTATACATTCCTTCAAATTTATTATTACTATGTTATGATCAGCGTGTTTGTCAAGAACAAAAGACTGAAATCATATACCTTGGCCTTGATGCCTTTGCTGAAATAAAGTTTATTCAAATTGAATAAACTTCTTTTGCATATCATACATTTTAGCATATCGTACATTTTATGAAGAAGTTTATTTCTTGTAGCAGTGCAAGTTTCCAGAGTAGATTGTGTCAAACTTTTTTGTATCAATGTTTTAAATCACACTCCAGGATTCATCATCAGGATAGAGAGATTTCCAACAGAATTTTCTCCCGTGAAGACTATCAATTGATGATATCAGATTTCCATAATCCATAAATTGTAACAGTGCAAGTTTTTGGATTAGATTGTGTCAATTTTTTTGTATCAACATTTTGGATCACACTCCGTGATCCATCATCAGGATAGAGAGATTTCCAACAGAATTTCTCCCATGAAGGGTGTTAATTAATGATATCAGATTTCCACAATCCATAAATTGTAGTAGTGCAAGTTTCTGGTTTAGATTGTGTCTTTTTGTATCAACATTTCGGATCACACTAAATGATCCATCATGAGAACATTTTCATGTATTAAACTTAATTTGTAAATGCAGCAATGTCCAATTTCTATTTGCCCTAACAGAATACATAAAACAACATAAAGACCTTATTTACGTCTATTGATAGTGATTGAAGTTTGAATTGAATATCAATACTAGAAAGTTTATAGTTGTAACCAACATGGGAACTGCTTCAACAGTTTAAAAAGTCAACCATATTTCCAATGCAGGGGTTATTTAATGCTGCTTGAGTTTTGGTAAGGAGTGTTGTTTTTTTGTTGAAGAGGAGTGTGTGAGATGTATGAAAAAAGTGGTAATTACTGAAGGCACGATGAAAATATTTGGAGTGTGTTTTATGAATGAGGAGTGTAGTGAAGAGTTTATCATGAAGAAATGGCTGTGAGAGAGGTCATTGCAAATAGCTATGTTGTGATTAGGTATAACAATTATTTTATTCCAAGTCTATTCTCGGTTTGTGGAGAAAAGAGCTTGAAATGTGCTGATACCAGCCATAGTCTACTACAAGTGTTTAATGCTATGATAGTAAGAAGAATTCAATTTTTCATTTGCACATTCCTATACAGTTGTCAGCATTTAGTTTTCAGAAGTCTGTTTGCAGATTTTTATCATCAAAAGGATCAATATAACACAAGTATATCTGAAGGTTGACAATATTCAGATTGTAATTATTTGTTGACATATCTCTTATATTGTGAAGTGTAAAACTTTTGAGGCTAAAATCAATTGTAATTTCTAAATCTCATTGGTTTTGGGTCGGTACTCAGGCAGTTAAGTTAGTGCTCATATTTGAAAGAGTTGATGCTCTTATAAAACGGGTTTGGTGACTCCATAGGGTTGTGCCTTTAAAATATTGCAATCAAGATTTTTGTGAGGTTGGATTGTGATAGTCAATCCTAGTAGCACTTCTCATCATGGTTTGTCTCATCCTGGGTTTGCATGTATTTTGGGAGCATTGGCTTTATTGTGTTGTTACACTTTTCTTTGATTTCAGTTTCAAGTTGCATTCCTTTCAGTTTTAAGTAAAACATTTGATAAATTCATTAAAAGCTTAATTGGTTAAGGATCAAAACTTTTTAGCCCTTATATGTTATCTGTATTCTCCATGTGGTTCACAAGAAGAGAATGTTGGGCATATAGCTAGCACCACCACCCTTTTGTTCCTGAGGAAAGATGTTGCCATTACTTAGCTTAGGCTAGACAAAGAGAGTCAAAGGTTAATGCAGAAATTACAAGGAATGGACCTCAATCAAGCAAGGGCCTAAGTGCAACCTAGGCAAGTAGATCCGTTTCAATAGAAAGGGCTAATTGTAACCGTCGCTCAATGATGCCAACACGTTGAAATGCCTTGGATTGGATTTTGGGGTGAATGGATATGGATACTTCACATTACTAGTAAAAGGAACTTAGGTGCTCTCTTATAACTATTTGATAATGGCTCATATTGGACAGGTCTATTTGATGGTAAGTTCATCGTTTTTTTCGGAAACAATTTAATTTGTGTATGTTCCTAGTAGAATAGCTTCTATTTTGAAAACAGACATCCATGGAAAAACCATTTTTGGGTGCTTTTAACAACTATGATATTATCTTCTTAAATATAAATAGAATAAACGACTAACCCATGGTCCAATTGAAATCTAGCAAGGCCAACCCTTTTCTTTTCTATATCTTTTTTAAACAGGTGAGTGATGTGATAGCTCACATTCACCTATTTAAATGATATTTGTCACCACATTCCAAGAACAAAAAATTAACCCAAACCTTATCAGATTCTCTAATGTTTCATATAGCTTAAAAGATCTAGCCGAAAGCTTCAAAACTTTTGTAGTTTTAACCTTAATTCTCAAGCACCTCATTTGAACATAACATTTAGCTTCAATTATCTCAAAGCCAAGAGTGCGAAAAAAAATCAGCATGTGCTTTACTCTACTGAGGGTAGCAAGGGCAAAGAGGATGGATTTATTGTATCCCAAAGAAGTAGTTTGGTGCTTGTATGATCAAGTAGTAGAATGCAAAAAATGACCTTTCTATTTGTAACCTTTCCAGACATAGACAGCACAACACAACCTTCCAACTTAGAGGCTTCTCACAAGTAGAGTGCCCAAGCAAAGGAGTCAAAAAAGTTGCAATGATTATAGTGAGTTCTAGCATACTTTCAGAACAAATGCCCTGTGCTAATTTTGTAGAAAAAAATAATTCAAAATAAACCTTTACAAATCACTACCTACTTGTATAATAAAACCATCCGAGGTTCAAATTACTCTTGCCCTGTGTAATAGTCTATAATGCATATGTAGGTGTTCATCTTACATGGTAGAATTATTCTTAGCATATCACAACAATGCAAAACCCTTGAGCATCAATTTTATACATTCAAAAACCACCAAGCAAGGCCATAACTAGAGGAGGAAAAAAGATAAGGACTTTACGACAACAAAAATATCTGCATGCCTAAACTTGAACCTCTCAAGCAAAGACAAGGCATTGTCTTTAACTACAAATCTCATAACACAATCATTTAGGTGAAAAATATTTTAACAGTTGTTGTACGGGCTAGTATTCCCTCCACTTTTACTACAGACCTCACATTCACAATTCACATTTCTTCTATATGATGGATGTTCCTAAGCTTTGTATATCACAAGCAACGAATCGAGCTGATCCAATAGTGAGAAGTATCTCAGTCACCAATGCCAATGTAATCACATGAACTTCCCACATTAGTATCCTTGTTATCATTATTATCGATACAATATACGTGTGTGCAGGTTCTTGCATGCATACATCCATGTGCACTTTTGTGTGTGCAAGTTCATGTCAGTAAAAAAAAATTGTCCTTATTCTTAATCATACAATTTGAAAAATAAGCACTCATTAACTGAGGTATATTGTCAAAAACCATAAATGCCGTGGTAAAAACATCACATGAAACTCCAAACACAGTCTTCATATGGTTTATCTGAAAGCAGCAATAATATTTGTGATTTTGAAAATGCAATGTTAGGTAAAGTCACTATATTCTTGAACAATGTAATATATCTAAATATTCGTCCTATTATAATACTCATTAAATGTGAATCAGAATATAAAGATAAATTTGTTGGTCAAAATTTTTTACAGCCTCGTCCACGTCAACCCATTGACGGTGCAGAAACCATATTCAATTAACTTGATTAACATCAATGTTAAATACAAAACTATACTGAGGTAAATACAAAATTGAATGTCCAAATAGACCAAAGCATTCACAAAATCCCCAAAAATGAAAATGCAGATTCAAGAAAATGACCTTTACTTCCTTCCACCTGTTGTAACTCTGGGCTTTCCTTTAATCTCACTTTCCTGCACACAAAATGTATGTTTTCTTTACATTGGCCAGCTAAACATAATTTTAAATCTCTTAAAAATGTCAACTAAAATCATGATAGTGTATAAGCCACTGTAAAAGGACCATCAATTTCCACAATGCCTTAGAAATTTGTGTGTATTCTTTACAGTCAATCAAAAACTCTCTGTTTTACTCATCATATTAAAATCAGAACCAGATCAGACACATTTAACAAGAACTAGAATACCATTTTCGCAATTGCTAATATACAGAAAATATTTGCCTTCAAGAGGTCCTATTAAGAGGTGAAAAAAAAACATAAACCCAACCCAAATTTTAGCATGACAAAATAAATGTAATCATGGCCAAGCATAGAATAAAGCTATAGTAAAAACTTGGCCTGTTAATGGGCCGAAAAGAGTTAATCCATCAACCACTAGGGACATTTTGATGGAATGGTCAGCACTAGATAATGATTGGATTAAAATTGATTTTGGCAGTGCATCAAAGGGGAATCCAGGTCCGCCGGGTGCAGGTTGTGTTACTAGAGATTGGACGGGGAACAGTCTAGCCTGGTGTATGCAGAGGCTCGATACAGGCACATATAATGAAGCAGAAGCAAAAGCAGCTTTCCTAGCAGTGAAATTGGCAAAGAGATTGTCAGTTCCTTTGCTTCATCTGGAGGGAGATTCGCAAATCATAATGAATGTGATAATTAAAGGAGGAGCGGAGATCTAGAAGCTAGAGAAAACAATGAAAATTACAAAAAAAATGTCATGTCCCCATTCTGGCTGACATTGTTTGACGTGCCGGATCAATCTATCACGGGCTCTCGTAGACTGGTGGCGATGTGAAGAGAGTCATCTTGTTGATCATTTGGAGATCAGTTGATTGTATATTGCTCTTGGAGAGTGGTAGTTTGAGCCTACATTCAGTTGTAGTTGAGCCTACATTCAGTTGCAGTTGAGCATACATTCAGTTTATGCGATTTTTGGGACTACATGTTATAATTTTAAGTTGAGATTGCACTTTTTTATTTTATAAAGTTATTTTATTATAAAGTGCATTATAATGAGATTTTATAATTGGATGCTTCTAGAAGTTCTTAGTAACTTCTTAGAAAAGTAAATA
>MU226101.1:2155408-2198142 GCA_018584345.1 Thuja plicata
CATTGTTTATATCAATTGAACATTGTGGATTTGTTCAACAACTACAACTTTGAGCCATTACATTTCTAAACAAAACAGTTCAGTTGCATGCCAAGTGTTTGACGAAATATCACAGTCCAGCATTTGAGATTTTAGTGGCCTTTATAGTAAGAGTCATTACAAAAAATGCTGGCAACATTCAAAAATTTAAAAATTTCTCATGTAAAATGTGAAGGAAACACCAAGGCCGACAAATGCTTCAAGTTCATGGCAGAGTTAATGCAAGGGGATGATCAAAAGGTATGGGAAGGATTAATTGCCTCACATTGATGCTCATCCCTCCTGTGAGGTGGAGAGCATGGAGAGTAAGTTCAAAGCAGTATTGAGGAGGATGCATTTACTCACTCTTTAAGTTGCTATTTGTGCTCTAAATTGCAAGCAAAACACAATATCATTGTACAACCGCTCTTTCATTTTTTAAGGCATACTACGAATCTGGGAGGTGGAGAAAATGTTGGCTTATTTTTCCCTGCAAAACCTGAAACCTATGGTTACATGTGGAGGAATTCACCCCCCCTGCCTTCGTTCTTCATCTGGAGGACCTTGGGCATTAAGGAAGTGCGACATACAGCTGCACAAATTGGTTTGAATGGCGTCAAAGACTCTCAGAGCGTGGGAGGCAAGAGCCCGACGAGGGGAGGAGGAGCCATAGCCAGAGAGAGGGGGTTGGAAGAAAGATGAGCTGAAGAGCAAACGGGGTCAGCCTGCAAGGTTCAAGAGTTCCAAGAAGCAGAGGGAAGATGCAGAGTCCACCGCAGCATCCAACCACAGGCAATAGAAGGGTGGATGGACACTTTTTGTTTCAGCGTATGTACGTTTTGTATGGAAATGACTAGAAGATTAGAAACTGCTTATCTTTCAATATTTTTTGGTCTAGTATCAATGTGATTATGCTCATAGGAGTTGGGGTGGTTAGCAATTTCTTTGTATATCTATTTGGCAAAACAATGGTGGTTTGGGTTGTACCAGATGAGGAAAGTTTTTGGTTCCCGCACTTGATAGTCAAAAAATTTTTTGGACCAGGTGGTGATGGTTTGTGCATATATAGTTTGAATAATAGTTTGCAAACTCTGCAAGTACTCTTCGAGTTGTCGAGTAAGCTATTTTTTTTCCTCCGCAAGATTTTACAAGTTTAACTCGCGAGCTTTTATAGACACAAGAAAAATGTGGGAAAAATGCCTATATGAGTAAAATTTTGGTTGAAAACATTTCACATTTTGATGATTTTTTTTGCTAAAAAATATGCATTTTCTCTTCTGAGATGTCAAAATTTAATTTAATACATTTTGTAATTAAATTTTGCAAAAAGAAATGTTTTCTTAAGAAATTTTAATTTTTAGTACTTTCTAAGTTGTCAAGTATTTGTCAAGTTGAAAATTTTGGGCTTGCCGAGTACTCTCTGAGTCTGAGACTGCGAACTATGCATGTAGTGATTTCATATTGTCTTTTCCATGCATGAATAAATGATCTTTTCTATCTAACATCTTAAGTAACCAATGTACTTTGGCAGTGGTATCCCTTTTTGCTATGCCTTGTTGATTTTATTACTTTCACCATATGTTTGTCACTTTGTTAAATTTTCAACTAAAACAATACTCTTAAACTACAGTATTATATCTTCATTCTATCTCTGCACATCTCCACCCTTCTTTGATTTGCCAAAATGGGTTGATTTTAAAGATCATTTCGTTACCATGTTTGTAGTTAGGGAAAGAATATATTCTCTAATCTAACATTTAGTAGGAATTTTTGTTATTGGTCTCAAAGGTATTTCACATTTCCCCCATATGTGTACGTACATGTGTATGTGTTAGTTGGATTTTTAAGATAGTTGATTCAAATGCATTTCAGCCTTGCCAATAACTAGGGCTTTTTTTGCAGACCACCAACATATATGTGACCTCTCTTATTAGATACAAAGAAAATTGTTGGTTTTGTAAAATTCTGGTCACCTATAAGAGGCATTTGCATCTTCATATAGAATGCCTACCAAGTATCAACTATTGATAATAAAATTATCAAAAATGTCTCACGGTACAAGGAGGAAAGAATGTATAAAAATAATTACGTTAAATCTTATTTCTAGTAATGATCTGACTTCTAAATCTTTTATTTTTGGAAGCTCACATAATTTCATACCAAGAAACAAATCAATAAAATGATTGTAGTACATTGCAATCATGTACCTGAAACATACAGATCACTTAAAGAGCCCTGACTCCAAATTATACAAAGATTAGAGTATGAGTAACAAACCACTGGTACATGCAAAAGAATGTGATGTTTAGCAGTAGCTGGATTATGATTTTCTGCACCCTTACTCCAATCATAGCTCACCTGTTGAGTAACAAAACACATTCATTTGTTACACAAATTTATGAAATTCAAAAGCTTCAATATATTAAAGAGATTTCAAGGGAACAAATGTGCAAAAGTTTATAATTCCTGAAAGGATATCTTTCTGAAATACAGCAATTTTAGTAAATACTAAACTATAAAACAAGAATCACGACAATTGTCAGCTAGTGACAAATATTATATGTGCATATTTGAATAATGGCCAACAACCAAAGTTGAACACTCATAAATGTGACTGCTCTGTCTGGGTGAAAAACAATGAGAAAGAATTGATACAACAGAGAAACTGCAGGGCATATAATCTATGGATATGTAATAACTAAAAGCTAAAAGCTCAAATAATATACATATCCGTCCTAAAGGAGAGTCACAAGAAATAGTGGTCAAGGTGTGTTTCACAAAGAGAGGAGGTGATGTTTTGATTCAACATGAGCAGAGGTGACAAGATAATTGAAATGTGTCAGGAGGACTCAAAAAGGGCGGTGTAGGGACTTCAAAAACTGAGAATGTATTTCCCCACATTTTTCCCAAATCCCATAAATTTTCCCACTACAGTTCATATGAGCCTTATAATTTTCCCATTACTGTCTGTATAAATCATCAACCTTCTATTACCCCTGTTATATGTCACAATTCATTATATTCCCTGACATAAAATTACCAGAGTCAAATGCTTGGAATAATGAGAAATCCTCAAAAGAACACAACAAATGGAATATCTCATACATGGCAGGAAATTTGAATGCAAAATGATCCACTTTAGTATATCGAGCAGATATTCTCATGTCTCTACAAAACCGAATATGAATATTACAATTAAGGAAGAAAAACCTTGCTATCAAAGACATTGGCGGCATTTCGCCAAGACTCTTCCAGTCACATCGAAAAGAGGGTTATATCGATGAAGCAATAAAGGGCCAATGGGACTCAAAGGATGTCTCACCAAAAGCAAATGTCATGCCGAAAACCAGAGACATCGAAGGGACACACGCATATCTCTCTTTGAAATACAAGTAAATATACCGGCGTCGACATGACATTAAACATCTAATGAAGGCAAAAGTGGTCTCATCGAAAAGAAATGTTACACCGAAAAGCAAGATGTCGAGGAGACATAAGGGTGGATCTCTTCGAAATATGAGTGAATGTGTTGATATTGATATAGCATTGAGTACCTAACAAAGGAAAGGGGCATCTCTTCGGCATGGTTTGTCTCGTCAAAAATGTGGTAGGCCTCATTGATTAGCTTCCGAGCGATCGAGATGTTAAAAATTCACCGCAATGGGCTATGAACAATATAGTTATCAAAGAGAACCATAATGTACTCTGAAGGATTGAAGATACAACAAATAAACATCATCGAGAGGAGATAGAAGACTCTCATCGATAAAGCAGTCATATCGAAGAAGCAGCTAAGACCAAAGAAAGCCAAAAGGTGTCTCATCGAAGTATGGAATCCCATCGAAAAATATAATCATCGGCAAGACATTTTATTGTCTTATCGATAAAATGAAATAAAGCTTATAAGAAAAAGTGCATTCATCATAGAGACATCATGGACCGAAGAGAGTAAAAAAGGGTCTCAACAAAATACGGAGTTACATCGAAATACCTTTATCGGGAAGACATTGTTATTGTCTTATCGATGAGGTTGAGCAAGAATAAAAAGGAGAAAAGGTGCTCATCGAAGAGACATCGGATTTCGCCCAGACCAAATTGGAGTCCCTACGAAGTAGTGAGTCACAGCGAAAAAAACCTCATTGAGGAGAGATTTCACACATCAAGGCGATTGCTCGAAACTAGGGTATACTTCGATATGATCTCGATAAATCTCTTCGATCAACCATGAACAGAGGTTAAAAGGAGACATACTAGCACAAGAGCTCCCTCAAGCCTTAGAAGAAATCAGTGATGAAGAGGACATAGTGGACAAGATGAAGGTCGTCATAGACAGGCTAAACATGATGGAATACGTCAAAATGCAATTCATCACCAACAAAGATACATTACAGAATCATGAGGCTTTGCTACCTAGTCACTTGTTGACTATTTATGTAAAGGAGAAGCTCCAGGAATGGTTGATCAAGGGTAGAGCACAACTTTTGTGGGAGATACAGGATAGTAGGATACAAGTTCTAAATTTGTTCTTCAAGATAAAGGCAAGGGGAAGGAAAACAAAATAGAAAAATTAAAGCATTTTGTCCTAAACAAACAATTTACAAATGCAATTAGCTTTGTCTTGTATTTGATTAGTTTGCTGGGTAACTAATTAGTTATCAAAAGTTGTAACCAATCAAAGTGTTCCCTTGAGTTTATAAAAGGGAAACCAAAGATTGGAAAAAGGGGGGCAGAATCATCATGAGTAAAAAATTAAAGACTTCTGTAAAATATTTATTTCCTTCTTGATACCGTGCAACAAATACAGTTGAATGCTTTTAAATTTGGTTTCACCTATTATATTGGCTAAAGTGGTGTATATTATTTGAGGATTCGTGTATGTTGTGGATTTTCTTATTATATTGATTTGAATATCAAGGATATTTCAGATTGGTCAAAGAATTTTAGCATCTTTGTATTGATTTGTCTGCTTGATTCTCTCAAAGAGAGATTAAATTCATGTTGATAAATCATAGTAATAAGATAACTTGGACATATAATGAATCAAATTGTCTAACGGGGTGGTATAAAACCAGTGGAGAGGCAGAAGATTGACTCTGTTGCCCAGTGGATAGAAGGCCCTGATCACCTAAAAGATAAATTCTTACAACATTACATTCATATACATTTCATTTTCAATTGTAGGAGTAGGAGTAGGAAACAATCTTGTAGATAATTATCTATTTCGGACATTCATGCCGATCTGAAGTAGAGAGTGATTGAATTGAAGATATTGTAATCTACTTAATCACATTGAAGGTATACCCGCCTTGGTCTAGCAGAATCAGAAGTGCAGGGGAATTTGATCATTTTGATCAATCCCGTTAGTTGGCCAGAATTCATTGCTGAACCCGATCATAAGGCCTAGCACACCTTTAGCGTTTGACAACCTGCAATTTTGAGACCCAACAGGTGGTAAAAGTGAAAGGCTTGGGTGGTCGTCAAGTGGGGACCAGTGGGAAAGTTGATAGTGTAACCAGAAGACATAAAAAAATTAAGAGCAAATCCAGGTAGGATTAAAGGAGAGTAAGATTAGTAACAGTTAAGTTTAAAAGAGATGAAAACAGGTTAAGTGTTCGGTGCCATCTGCTAAGTATGGATGGATAGTTTGAACTAGAAGTACGAGAAAGTGCATGTCTATACTCAATGTATCCCATCTTGAGTTATTAAGCATATTCCTTTCCCATCTAGGGTCAAGGTGGGGGGGTCTTCTCTAAATCCCACCTGATGTTTAGCTTTGTCAAATATTTCTTTTATGTAGACCAGAAGAATAAGTTGTATCATTTGTTGACAAAATTAACAGTCATATATGCAAAGAGATAAGCAGTTTTGTCGAATATGCATATCCTGTGCAAAATTTGTACTCATAAAATACTTATGAATGTATTGTATTTGAACATGAGAATTTGGTTGTGTCCAATTTTTAAAGTCAGTGCTTCTTAATAATGTTGCCAGTGATATTTGAAGCAATTAATAATGTTGCAGTGTCTGGCTTGAGAAAGATCATCTATCCAGGAGGCAGAAAACTGTGACAGGGCAGTTCAAATGTTGATGCGCCCAATATTTGATTTGATTTTGATTCTTGAATCTTTCTAATCAGTCTTTGACATTTATTTCATTGTTTTCAAATAAGTGGTTATTTATTCTTTTAACAGATTCCAAACTATTAAATATGGTGGTTAATCTGATCAATGCTTCTGAGATATTGTATATTTGTGTCAATTTTTGTCACTTTGCCAAAAAGTTTTGATATACTATTGGACTATAATTTCACCGGTCTCAAAGCTGATAGCAAAATATTTCCAAATTTGAACAACACAATCACAATGAGTGAAGAGATATGATATTGTTGATGATTATAGCTTCGATTAGATAAAATAATCTTAATGTTACGAAGAAATAAATAAATAATATATTAATATATGATGATAATGAACAATTATATTAATATATATATCATTAATATTATTATGAGATAATATTATTTTATATATGCATATTAATATATATATATAAATAATAATGATATTATTATATATATATATATATCAATATATATATACAATGTATAATGTATATTATCACTGATAAATAAACAATATTAATTTTATACCGATTGATATCGGTTTAATGAAATCACTTAATAATGCTATGCAATACTCGGTCATATACATTATCTGTTTGACTAATACCGATTTGATATCGGCTGACTTAACTTCTAAATTGGTTATATAAACTATACTAAAATTAATATCAGTTTCTATACTTTGCAATACCGATATGAATCGGTTATGATACGGGTTAGCTATTATAAGCATCCGTAGTATTTGACATTGCATTGATTTATACCGATCAATTAGTATTGTAATCGGTCACATTAAACCTGTGATATTTTGTTATGAGGAGGCACGTTAATATAGGGACATGTCTCCTCACGGAGACATGTCTCTATACTAACTTGCCTCCCTTATATATGTTCATTCGTAGATCAAACAAAGACAAGCATATACAACAAACAATGTGAGTCTTCCTTATTCAATCTGCAGTTAATAGATATTAATATATTTATATATATTTATTATTATATCAGTAATAATATATATATCTTGTGATTAAATATATCACATATATTGAGGTTATATAAGAAAATTAAAAGACACATATTTTGATCTAAAATTTAACAGATATATATATATATTCTATGTTTCTTTACAGTTGGGAAACTTGTGTGGCCCTATTTTTCCTCTTATATCGAAACTGTCACGTTTTGAAATTCTGCTATTCAAAACCAGCTGTAAGAAAGATTTAATTCCAGGCCAAGTTTTGTGTACTCGTCACTGTCTCCACCATTTGTGATTAGAATTCTGATTAGTCTCCAGAATTTGATAAAAAGAGGCAACACTTACTTTCCCATATGAGATGGCAAGCCAAATCAATTTATCTTCCTTGGCCAGATATATGTTTTCACTGTTTTCGTTCATGAATCCAATTTTCTATTTGATTAGAAATCATGAAACCCAAGTTCTGAATCCATGTGTCTTCCATGTAATAGATGACAGTAGAAAATCGGTCCCATTATCTTATATGGGAAAAAGCCCATGTACATTTAGAATGATTTGGAAAGTTCTGAATTCCTGTGTCTTCCATGTAATAGATGAGAGTAGAAAATCGGTCCCATTATCTTATATGAGAAACAGCCCATGTACATTTAGAATGATTTGGAAAGTTCTGAATTCCTGTGTCTTACATGTAATAGATGAGAGTAGAAAATCAGTCCCATTATCTTATATGGGAAAGAGCCCATGTACATTTAGAATGATTTGGAAAGTTCTGAATTCCTGTGTCTTCCATGTAATAGATGAGAGTAGGAAATCGGTCCCCCTTATCTTATATGGGAAAGAGCCCATGTGCAATTAGAATGATTCGGAGTTTTACAAGTTCAAGGAGGCACAGGGGACAATCTATCGAGGCTATCAGACCTGAAATTAGTTTTCTGTCCTATGTCAGTCTGTCATGTGAGATGATTTTTAAGCTGCTCCAATCCTTCAAGGAAAATCTGTGCCATTCCAAATAGAATGAATCTAATTGAAGATTATATGGATAACAGAATGAATCCCAAACGTCTATTGATGACTTCCAATACAGATGAAATCCTAAATGCATCATAGGCAATTTCCTCTCCTTGAGTTATAGTAATTGGATATTTTCCTGTTTCTTCTGATAACATATTTTTGTGTGCATATTGGATGTCCAGAAGCTTGCTGGAAAGCATCTAGGATTTTTTCTAGTTATTGATTTCTCAAAGGATGATTAAGGAGAATATCAAAGCGTCATCACTAGAGTGAAAATTTGTGAATCTTTGCACCCAAGTCATCTGCCAAAAGACCTTATATTCTTCCCTTTCCTTTTTGCATTGGCAAGTGGTCTAGCCAATAAGTCTCTAACTATGATAAATAGGTAGTAATTAACGGCGTCTGCTTGCGTAAGTCACCTAGAGGTTGCACAAGTTGACATTGATGGGAAATTGGATGTTTTGGTAACACATCATACTCAAACAATTACTTGATGAGAATCCTATTTTGATGAGCACTACAAGAATTTTCTAGGTTTTGTGAGAGGTGTATTTCTCAGGCACCTTTGATGCTGTCTGTAATTTGTCTCCTTGGAACAAATGGATTCTAAGAATCAGTGATGATTTCCAGAATCAGTGATGATTTCCAGGAGTAGAGGTTTTATTCTTTGTGCCTTGATTTTTAAAACAATTTTAGAAGACATATTACATCATACAATCGGCCTATATTAGTCCAGCTCTTCAACTTTGCCACATCCAATGGATTGTCATTGAGGACTGGAAGCATTTTTTTATTGTCTATTCTGTTTTCTTCATTGAGATCCTTTGGATTCTGTTTTACAAGCTCCTAGAATTCCTTGTAAAAGAGAAATAAATAAATCAGACCCAAGGACCATTCATTTTTTCTGAATGCAAATATAATATTCTTGTCTTTAGCTTTTGTTACCAGCAGAATAAGCCTACTATTGTAATCTATAGAAACCAGCTTTGGGGTACTTCCTGCAGTTTGGATAGAGATTTATTCATTCAGCTATTTCATGGTTCTTCAGTCAATAGGCTTGAGAAGCAAACAAAGTCATGATGTAGTATATCTTCATTGTTGATTGTGTAGCCATTTAAACCTATTTTTAAAGTATTCCGTTTTCATGTCTCATTGGCTGTATTTTTATAAGATATTTAAATTCAGACTGCGATCTCACAACTTCTCAATAAACTTCACTTATCAGCTGTCATTTAGTATTCAAGAACTCTTCTGTAAGGCCTTGTCCATAGAGTTAGACCTGTATGCCACCCAGCTGCTGTTGTTTTACAGTTGTTGCATTACAAAGGGCAGGTCATGTTTACAAAAGATGAAAGTCAAATTTTAGAAATCATAGAATGAAGGATCAACTCCTTATCTGACAGAACCTAACATAAGCAGCAAGGGATTGAATAATTCTTCCTTAAAGAGTAGACAGACATAGAATTATCAAGGCATACATATACAACAAAAAGACTACAGCTTGTAATGATTCTAGCAAGGTGTCTAAGGATAACTTTCTCCTTAAAGATTATTGATGTACCAAGCAATGGAAGCAAAGGTATGTGTCATAACCCCCCAGTCAATTTGAAAATATATTAATTTGACATAGTGATAATGTATATTCAATATATAAATAATATATTTATATGTTTGATAGCATTTGTATTTGATATTAATGTTAACATAAATATTAACATTAAATTAATATAACTATGCAATTACCAGATATATTATCTAATTTATTGATATTTAATTAATTAATGAAATTAGCAGAATTGCTGGAAACGCCTCTGTCCCTCCTTGGTCACGCGTATCCCCGTATCCAAGGACCAATTTGAAAACCTATCCGAAATGGCCCGGATACACGTCGAATATTGTACCCATGTGTGCCTTAGAAAACTTGACTTTCCAACCATGCCGAATACTATGTGATTTGATTTATTTTAGGATTTGACGTAAATCTTCCCAAATTTAATTTACAAAAACTTCACTAATGCAAATTTTTAATTTTTTTTTGGTATAATCAAAACCTGCACCGAATGAGAAAGACAAATGAAATGTTTTTCTATTTCAGCGACTCATTTTTTTGGGTTATCTTCTAATGCAACTCTACTATTTTTGCATATTGTAAATTGTTAAATTAACTTACAATTATTTATGTAGCATTTTGTGTCTATATTGCTTTTTAAGTAATGAAAATCTCCTCTAATAACTTAGAAAATTGTGTTAAATATATGTGTATGTGTTTCTTTATTAATGTCATGTCCAGCCTTCTCCATATTTGGGGTCTTAAAAAATGGCTGTATCCGTACCCAATACCGTATCCGCATTTGTATCCGTATCCGTGTCCATGCAACTTTGCAAATTAGTATTAATAGTCAATATACGCAAATACACTATTAAAAAAATTGATCAAACTAATATTGATCGACTCTCCTGAATACGATTTGATTGAGGATCATTAGTCATGGAAACAAACTAATAAAATGAACCGGCGTAAGGGGGAAAGGACGTGGCTGCTGACAAGGTATATTGGCGCAGCAAATTCCTTCATCGTGGGGATAAGACAGGACAGAGATAGAACAAGAGACCAGAGCGGAGATAAGGGAGAATTGATCGCTGAAGCCACAGACCGTGAACCAAGGAGGAAATAATACACAGGAGACAGAGAAAACAGGGCCAAAGCCCAAATACAGGGGACATATATTAGGAGAAACTCTAAGAGAGGACATTACAGTATAAGGTTTATATGGTTTTTAGTTCTCATTCCTTGCGCAATCGCCTCAGTTGAGCTGTCAGCCTGTTTGGTCATTTTATCATGGCAGCAAGTAAAATAGTAGCATATTCCTTAGCGACATCGGCAATTTGCATTTGCAGATTCAGGCAGCAGCATTCTATTGATACCTTCAAAAGATTCTTTAGTTTTTAATTTTCCAAATTATTAAAAGAACAACGTGAATAAATCTAGATAAAATTCTCTCCAAGTAAGGGTCATGTGATGCAGGTGCATCCCAGAGCATAGTGGAAATGCAGTATCATGTATAAGAAAGTTAAAATTATGGTCTAGTTTGACAGTCTTATTTATGTGTAAGATTGAAGAATGTTGTAGCATTTCACCAAATTGAAAAATTAGCTCCCCTGGTTGTGGTAATATTAATAGTTATGTTAGTAGTCTTTGTATCTTTTGTTGACGATCAAGGTCAATTGGATGAGCAAAAGTCAATAACTGGCATTGTGATGTATCTATAGGTTGATTGTGTATTCAATTAGAGTTGTTCACATTTGCAGCAAGGTATTGGCACCATTGGATTGTTGGAATTTATAGGTTTGTTATTGATTTTTGTACCGCTTCTTGGGTGAGGCCTTGTTCACATAGTTGGACCTATATGTCCCCCGATAGCTGTTGTTTTCCTGTTTTTTATAGGTGCATATTCTTATCACATTAAATGATTGATGGTTATATAAAAGTTACCTTGCATTACAAAGAAGTTGTGTTTACAAAAGATGAACACCAAATTTTAGAAAACGTAGAATGAAAGATCATCTTCTTTACCTAGCAAATTATATAGAAAGTTGCTTTACCCAACATAAGCAGCAAGGGATTCACTAGTTTTTCCTTTAAGAGTAAAAAGACTTAGCATATATATACAACAAAAAGACAACAGCTACTGATGAAACTAGCAAGGTGGCTAAGGACCACTTCCTCTTTGCAGATTAATTGATGTAACAAGTAATGGAAGCAGAGGCATGAGGCTCATATAGTGTTTTAGTTCTTGTTCCTTGCGACTTTGCCTCAATTGAGTAGCCTATGTGGCCATTCTCATGGCAGCAGGTAAAATAATAGCAAGCTCCTTAGTGATATCAGTGATTTGACTTTTTTGCACATTTGGGCAGCCGCATTCCATTGATAGCTTCAAATGATTCTTTAACTTTTTTCTGTTATTCCAAAACTTTGTTTATTGTTTCCATCAGAATATCCATAATTTCTATTTTTCCAGATTGTTTAAGAACCATAGTTCCAAGACTCGGTGAGTCCCAAGCCAAGTGACCCTCGGCAAGTCTAAGGGGCCCGTAATCGGACTCGGACTCGGACTCGGTCGAGTCTTGGGTGAGACTTGCCAAACTCGTCGAGTTTGAGTGAGTTTGGATGCTCAAACTCGGCAAAAACTTTTTTTTCTTCTGTTTATGTCTCAAAATATTTATACTTTCTGGGTTTGTGATTCTAGAATATACATGAAATGTAACATTTAACTCCCCATCTTTGCCTTCAAGTCAGCCTCATTCAGTTCAGTTCAATAGAATATATACATGAAATATAACATTTAAGAATAAGTCACTTTAAGTTATATTTCATGTGTATATTGTCAGGATGTTTGAGAGTGGTTTTAGATATCTACAAGTTTAAATGCAAATTCTAAGTTTTAGATCTTAGAATTTTTCAGACTTAGTCAAATTTCATTAATCAGTAGGATCCTATCAACGTTCTCTCACTCTCTTTATCTGCCTTGAACTCTTGACCTATCTCTCTTCCTCTATCCCCTCTCCTACCTCTCTTTATCTCACTCTCTCCTCTCTCCTCCAAGATCTAGACCTATCTCTCTACCTCTTTCTCTCACCCTCAAACCCCCGCAAGGGGTGCTACCCTCAACCTTGTTTTGGTGTTCCCCCAAACCCCCATCAAACTATAAGTCTATGCAAGTAAAAGGTCAATGATATATCATGATCATAAAACTCTACATAATACATATCCCTTGTTGCAAAATCTTTGGATATTCGTAGTTTAAAAAATATTATGGCTGCTATATCAGCCAAGACCTATGTTAGATGCCTTTGTACGAAGGATTCTTGCTCCTCTGAGCGGCTGTGCCATAGACTTGCAGTTTTTGTTTTGATATTTGTTTAAAACATTTGAAGCCATGGATTTCATATTCCATTAGTTTTGTATATATTTGAGAATATTTATATATCAGGTGTGTTATTTCCTGAAGCTACAATTTGTGTTTATAGTTTATACCAAAGTTGCATGGACACGGATACGGATACGGATACGGATACGGATACGGCCATTTTTTAATACCACCAATATGGATACGGCTGGGTACGACATTAATAAAAAACACACACATATATTTAACACAATTTTCTAAGTTCCTAGTGGAGATTTTCATTACTTCAAAAGCAATATAGAGCGTAGACACATAAATGCCACATAAATAATTTTAAGTTAATTTAACACTTCACAATATGCAAAAATGGTAGAGTTGCATTGAAAGACAACCCCAAAAAATGGGTCAATGAAATAGAAAAACATTTTATTTGTCTTTCTCATTTCGTGAAGGTTTTGTTTATACCATTTTTTTTTTTTAAATTATATTAATGAAGTTTTCTAAATTAAATTTGGGGAGATTTCAAATTTGAAAAAAATCAAATCACATAGTATTTTTCACGGTTGGAAAATCAAGTTATATTCAACGTGTTTCCGGGTTGTATTAGATACATTTCCAAATTGGATATGGGGATACGCGCACCCAAGAAAGTACAAATGAGTTTTCGACTACTGTGTTTTATACTTATGTGATTGATGTAACCTTGTGTATGTGATCAAATTAGATTCTATTTGATGATGTTATTGTGTTTTTAGGGTTTATTTAATAAAGGGTGCATGAAACAAGTTTTAAATCCTTAAAAATCTCTAAATTTCTCGGGTTTTTCCACTTTGCCGAGTCTTGCCAAGTTTTCTTTGCCGAATCCAAGTCCCAAGTTAGGTTAGCCTTGCCGAGTCCACCCCGAGTTTGAGTCCTGGAACTATGTTAAGAACACATTTAATAAACCTGGATGATAGACTCTCCAAGTAAAGGCTATATGATGCGAGTGTATCCTTGGGCGTGGAAATGTTGTATCATGTCTAAGAACGTTGAAACTGTGGTTTAGTTTAATATTCTATATATGTGGTAAAAACCAAAGCATTTCACTGCATTGAGGCATTAGCTCTTGCGGTTGTGGTAGTCGTTCTATTAGTAGCCAGTGTAACTTTTGTTGATGATCAAGATCAATTGGATGAGCAAAATTTGGTAACTTGTATATTAATTCAGTTTGAGTCCTCTTTGTTTGAAGTAGGGTATTTTGGTTTTGTGCCAACAGTGAATATTTGGAAAGGTCATGCTAAAGGTTGGAAGGGTGTGTTTTGTACCACGTGGAGATTCACCGCTGTTGGAACACTGGAATTTGTAAGTTTGTTATTTTAAGTCAATAACAAGTCCCATGTGGTTTCAAGTTTTGCACCACCTTGAGGCCAATGCAGATTGTGTGGGAAGTTGAGGAAGGGTTTATAATATATATATATGGTTTCAAGCCAATTACTAACCAAGCAAAGAGGATTGAGAAAGAGTAGAAGCGTGGCAAGTAAGCACAAGGGAACAAGGATTGAGAGGCTCAGCAAGACAACAAGTAAGATGTGGGGTATAATCTAAAGGAGGGAAAGTGGCATCTAGAGAAATGTTCTTGTACTGGAAACAGTTGCGGTCATTTGTGACAAGTTAGGACGTGTTGTTTCTAAGGTCATGTGTTAGTATGTGTCAGAAGCCTTTGCGGAAGATTGCAACCGTATTTTTCGAGTCAAAGTAATGACAAGAAAACTTTTTGAGGCTAGGCTTTTCCCTCAAGGATTTTCCTAGGATAATCTTGTGTTTTTTGTGAATTTCTCATTGTTTGTTATTTTCCTTTGTGGGCTGCATAGTTGAACAGACCTTCATTGGACCCCCTATCTGTGACTACATTACACATCAGCTTTTCCTCAAAGATTTTACAGAATTCCTTCAATCACTCAGAGATATCCCTTATGGTGTCAAGAGCTGAGTGTTGGAATAGATTTTGATGTGAATGAGCATTAACATCCACTAGAAGACAAGTATAAGGCTGATTTTCAAGGCAATAATGCAATACACTAGAGGTGAGAGACCAAGAGTTACAAGGTTAAATAAAGTTAGTTGAAGTTGACACAAGGTAAGATTCTTCCTCTTCGAAACCCTAAAATCAGCACCAATGATATATGCACCAAGGGTTGTGGCCTAGAGGGAGCTTGAAAGGAAAACCTTTGCTTGTTGTATGCAATGAGTGTTTTCCATTAATTGTGTAAGATTTAATTCCCAAGTCCCAAGATTACCTTGGTAGATGTGTCCTCTGAGTTGCAATATCTTCTTATTCTAGGTTGATGGTTTAAGATAGTTGCCCTCCTCTAATAAAATATTTCATCCCCAAAGGTTTAGCTCCAAATTACTAATTTATTTCTTATTTTTCCTCTTGAAATATGCTTTAGACTAGTCTATGCAGTGGAACTTAGGGATGCTTTCCTACAATAATCTCTCTATAACTGGAATATTTAAATTCTAAATGACATTTAAAGAATGTAAAAGTTGCAAACTATTCACTTAATCCAGGTTCAATAACCCCTGCATTTGAAGGCACAACATCTTGATCCTCATCAATCTGTGATGGCTCCTCTTGCTCTACATCCCATCATGCTAATGGGCTCACCTTGTACACACGTGTCTTGCAGTCAATGATACACAAGGCACTATGTATAGTCACTAGCTTCTCAACTCTCCTAGAGGTAAGTATGTTCCTCTTAAGAGAGTGGATGAAGCTATAAGTAGACCAGTTCCTCTCTACGGCTAAAGAACTAGAAACCTGAGATAATAGACAAATGGCTGGTGTGGTAGTCTTTGCTTTCTATCCATGACAGTTCTACCACAAAATCAGGTCATCCTGTGGCATAGTTCTTATATCCATCTTTCCTGCATCTAATTAACCCCTAAGAGTGGCAAATTTTGTCCACTCATTGCGAATCTTGCCAACAGTTTCAGCATCATACACCTTATCAATGCACCTGAAGAATCTTGTTGTCACGTCATCATCCTGAATCGATGTAACTCTACCAGATCTAAGCATGTACCACTTTGGATTCAATGCATAAACAACCATTTGCAAGGGAGTGTTCAACATGTCCCATTTGCACAGAATGGTTGGCCAAATGTGCTCATTGTAGAATGCTAAAGGGGGTCCTTCTCTCACACAACAGCCCTCATCTGGTCAAGCATATAATTGATGCACTCATACACCTTTTCAAGGGAAAGTGCATCACCATCCCCATATTTGATGACCTCGAAAATCGGAGCAATGATAGAGACTATGTATTTTGCATCACTCCAAAATAAATCACTCTTCACTATCTCCTTCACCCTCTTCCCTTGCTCTATCTTGGCCTTGGCCCATCGATTCCATCTATAGTCATAGCCATAAGTTGCAGTGCCTCTTGCAAGTCAAGCATTCTCTCCAAGAGAATAAAATACAATGCATATCTAGTCTCAACTAGTTTCAAGAACTCCTTTGCAAAGTGCCTGAAGAGTGCAAGTGAAGGTTGGTGGTTGTAGATAAACATCTGCTCATCTCTCGCATCTCTGACCACTCCTCTAATCCATTCAATCTTCCCCATGTCTTTGAGTGCATTGTACATGGCATGCACACAACATGGAGTCCACCAAACATGTTTGTAGGCTGCCTCAATAAGCATCCCTGTAGCTCTGCACACGTGTTGCATCTATCACTAATTGGACCACATTTTTTGGCCCAACCTCCTCAAAAGTCTCCCTAAGGACCTCAAACAACATCTTTGTGATGCCCTGAACAATCAACTGCCCTAAGAAAGTATGGATCCTCTACACATGTAACCATGATGTTGATGAGTGGATGATGGCTAATGTCCATCCACCCATCCATAACTATTCTGCATCTAGACTCCGCCCAACATGTCTTCATCTTCGCCATCAAAACATTGATCTTGGCATAGTTGTTATCCAAGATTGTGGTCCTCAATTTGTGCTCAGTTGGTGGACATATGACGGATTTCCCCTTGCCACCATCGACATCGTCTCCTTATAATAAGGAGATCAAGCTACATGAAATGGGATACTATTGACAAAGGAGTTGTCGATGGCATCATTTATCTGATCCTTGAGATGCGCATTGAACAAATCAGCTATGAGGTTACTTTGCATCTTGTGCTTCCCCTTTCCCTCTCGTGATTCAACCACAACACTATGAGTGGATGAAAGTCTTGAGGCTGACCCTAACATTGTTCTTGCTCTCTAATGCAATGTATAAGTACAAACATGCGGCTGGCCCTATATCTAAAATAGTTGAACTTGAATCCTACCAGACAAAAAAGTAGGCATTGCAACTGTATAGTCTTCAAGAATGCCCCAAAGTTTGTTGAACTCAATTCTCTACACAATATTTTTAGGCTCTTCCAAAAATTTGCATTGATCCACACCCTTTCTGAAAGAGGAAGTGTGCATTAACTCCAATAATGCTCCCAAACCATTCTGCATTACAAATGTTGCATCTCCATTTCCTTGTGTCACCACCTATAGGCATTGGGGCGGTTATTCTTGCTGCAAATTGTTTGAGAGGAGACTTGGGATCATAAGGACCCCTAGAAAACTATCATTAGCTCGAAGGGGCAATTTCTAGCAACTGGGGCACTAGTCATTGAACTAGTTAGGCCTTCCGGATCATCCCCATGCTCATCCCCCTCAAGCAACTAGTGCACTAGCCATGGAACTAGTTAGGCCTTTTGGATCAGCCCCATGCTCATCCCCCTCAGCCTCATGCTCAAGTTCATATTTTGATTGACTTGCACCATGGGAATGAATTTCCATCTCATCCTCACTCATATCACGACTATGAGAGCTCATTGTGACACTGCAGTTCACAAAATCAAAATAAATTCAATAAGCACCGAGTTTCAGCCTACTTCAAAAAATTAAAACAATAAATTTTATTTTAATTTTTAACAAATTTCAAATTCTACGACAAATTTTAAAATTCAATCTTGAGGGCAAAATGAAGAATCATAATGATTCCTCATTTTGCCCTCAAGATTCAACATAAAGTTAGATTTACAAAATGAAAAAACATTCGAACGACCACTGGGTGGCACTTGGGCGCTAGTACAGGGACGCCCCATCCCGAGAATGCGAGGGTACGGGGGCCGAGACGCATCCATGTGTTTCACTGGTAAAAAACGATATAGAGGATGTGAAATGCTTTGGGACATTGGTAGTTAAGGACAATTTATGTACTCGTTGACTAAGGATAACATAAGAAAAGGAAAGAATCTTGTAATGGAATTTAAATTTACAAAATCATTTAGTTTTGATTTTGACACCTTTCTTCCTAATCACAAGTTGTATGATAGAAGATCTAAATAAACTTGGCAAGCCATTTCTAGTGGGATTGACTTTGGCCCTAATCGAAAACCTATCAGCCACCATGTTCACTTCTAGGACAACGTTGAATGTAAATCATAGTTACAAGCCTGTGACTCGACAAGCTGATTTTTGACTCAGTTTGGGACTCGACATCCGGACTCGGCAAAAACACGGCAAGGACTCAACAAGGACTCGGCAAATTGAAAAACCCAAGAAATTCAAAGATTTTTAAGGATTTAAAACTTTTTTTATGCATCATTTAGTCAATTAACTTCAAAGACACAATAATTGAGATAAATAGAAGCTACTTTGCACACATACACAAGTTTACGTTGATCACATAAGTATAAATGCGAATTTCTAAAGGAAATAAATTAAACTAAATAACACATTAGAAATATAAATAGTGTCACTGTCAAATGTCTACAATATTCATGGAATCAAAAGTTATCAAAATAAACGCTAGAGCCTAGAAGACTAAGGCTCAGAGTAGCCTATATCTTCCTACGTGTATGCCTAAGATAAGTCGTGGAGGATTTTGTAACCATCTTCTCTCCCTATGTATGAGGCTCAACCTCAATGGCATCCTCATCCTCATCATCCTCAAATCCCTCACTCTCAGCCTCAAGGTCCTCCACTAGGTCTCCTCGCGCTGTAGCCTCCTCATTTGCCTTCGCTACTACCTTTGCCTCTCGATCCACCTGATAAACCCATTCCAAGTCTTCATCACTCAAGACAGGATCATCAATCTCAGTGTTCCACTCTGCCTATGGATCGATCTCCTCTAAAACAATAGATGTGTCAGTGCCCAAGTTCTGTCTATGACGGAGGCGTAGGTTTTAGTGAACAAACACAAGATCATTCACCCTTTTCATTGCCAACTTGTTGCGCTTCTTCGAGTGTATATGCTCGAACATACTCTAGTTAAATTCACATCTTGAAGCACTACATGGCTAGCTCAAGATACAAACTGCAATCCTTTGTAGATTTGGCACCGAAGTACCAAACATCTCCCACCATGCATCTAAAACAAGAAAATTCAAAAATCAATTCTATAACTTTGACTTTATCAACTGAAAATGGTAATAGAATTAGAAATTAGAAAATAGAATCATAGATTTTTACCTGGTATTAGTAGTGTGTGATTTGTTTTGTATAAGTCTCGTGAGAAAAATTCTCCTTGTGAATTCCTGTACATTTCTATCTCACGGACTACATTTGTTTCAGCTATTGAATTAGCTGACATTCTCTCTACAACATCATAGAGCCCACTCCACACCTCACCAATCATCATCGACCTTGAAACCTGGGCTAAATTGAAATGTCGGATTAAGATAGTGGGCAGCTGCATGTATAGGCTTGTGAAGCATCTTGTGTAATCATCGATCAATGACATCCCAAAGGGGACCATATTTAGCCCGATTCCTGGCATAAAAAGATCTAATGGCCTCTTTCACCCTATCCATGCCCTCATAAATGTATCCCATTGTGGGCTTCTCTCCATCAACAATCTATACGAGAACAAAAAGAGGCTCTATGAACTGCAAACATTGTGAAAGTTGAACCATTAAGCTTTAAGTTTTATGTTTTACTTTTAAAAATGAACAATGAACAGAAGTGTAAACAAAAATGATGAAATAAAATGGAACTGGAAATGAGGACAAAAAGGAAAATTACCTTCACAATCTCCTTGGTCGGTTGCCAAAAGCCACTCTCATCAAAAACCCGATCAGCTGCCTAAATCCCTGCATTGCTCTTCGCGTATGATGATGAGGTCCACTCCTCACTTACAAACATGTGTTTCAAACTAGCCTTGGACTGAAGCAAGGATTGCAACGTGAGAAAATTTGTTGTGAACCGGGTGACCCCTGGATAGGCCAACTCTTTTTTATTTGTGAAATCCTTCATAAGGTTGAGGACCCAAGTATGATTACATATGAATTTACAAATACCCCTTCCGTGCTCTACACATGTTTTTATCCAGGGGAATTTGCCAAGATCCTCCAACATCAGGTCAATGCAATGAGCATCAGTCAAGATGGCGCAACCCTTCCTCCTTCATACCTCACATTGCTCATCAATTGCGACTATTACATCACCCACTTTTTGGGTCAAAATAGGACCTTTTAGCTCCTCATCATTAGGGGCTTTGAACCTTGGACCACAAATAGTAACAACATCTATTGCAATTTTCCAATAAGGAGACCTAAAACAAATTAAATAAACAAAATAAGTATACTATTAAGTTTTACTTTCAACTTTAAAAATTAATACAATCAATGTGACATTCTTGAGTGTTGAAAGCAAGAAAATCAAGACAAAAATTAAAATAATAAGTACCTTGCTGCATTAAATGGAAGGTTGTTGTAGAACCAAAAATCTCCAAGTACCATTTTCGCAGCCTCATGCTTCTCCTTATTTCAACCCATGCTCTCAAACGATGATTGGGCACCCGAAGTTGTGCGTGGAATAAAAATGGAATCTAGTGTGGATTTCTTTTTACGAATCCAAGGCCCAGTGGTCACACTCGTAGTACCACTACTAAATGGAGGTAATGGAGAACGAAGACTTGAAGAGGCCTCTCCACTAAAGTTTGTCATTTTTTCCTGTTGCTTCTTTTTCAATTCCTTTTTCTCTTCATATTTCTCTAAATGAGCTTGCATTTCACGTATAGCATCCTGGGGTGCTATTTACATGCTTTAGCATCATGCCCTGGTATATGTGCAAGGTGATATTTCAATCGGTTAATACCTCCCCCACTATATTTAACACCACAAAGCCAACATATAACAACTCCTTTTTTTGGTCCAAGGGTGGCATGTTTCCAAGCCTTATCCCTTCCTACCATAACAGAATCTGCATCTGGGTTAAATGGAGGCCTAGATGAACTAACCTCAGGCTGAGACATTATGTTTCTGCTGCAATATATCATAAATAAATTAAAAAGCATCTACAGTAAAGAAAATCAAACACTAGGGCTTCTTACTTTTCAAGTTTTTCATCAACATAAAATGGAACAAAACTAAAACAAATGTAAACAAAATGGAAATATGAATGTAAAAAATTCAGAAAACAATACAGAAAATGTAACTCACCTCTTCAAATTTGCTCCAAAAATGAAGAAATGCACCTCAAATTTGTAGAGACCTCCTCCAAATGCTTCTTTTAGCTCCTCTCAATGTGTGAATGCAAGCTACAAACTTGCACATGTTGATATTTGTGGTCTTTTCGAAAAGATAAAATCAATGACATGTATGCTGAGATGAATAATGAATAATATACTTATTATTTATTATTTATCTCAACACACATTCCATTAATTATTGTATTAAACTCTGAATAAAAGATAAGATACATCTTTATATTGTCCTAGAGGGACAACTTCATATTGTCCTAGAGGGACGACTTGTATTTACACTATGCAAAATATGCTTAAACCGATTCAGATCAGCCTTTACCATTAATGTTGAGGTGTATGTCTTCACACACACACACACCGATATATATGTATATATGTGTGTGTGTGTGTGTGAGAGAGAGAGAGACTTATGGTGCGAATTATCTAAGCTATTGAAGACATAACATGTCAAGGAAATTCGCTCTATAAGCAGATCTAAATTTCATTATTGCAGCAGTTGTACATTGAATAATAATTATTCATTTCTCATACACATTAGAAGAAGATATGCAGCTGAAGGTGGAAGTACATTAGGCCCTAATTGAAGAAGAATTATTTGCTACAAATCGAGTATTATCTTCTCCCTTCTTTGTTAATTGTTTGTCATTATTATTTTCAGTCTTAAAAGCTATCTATAGATTGTATTTTCCTTACATAAATCTGAATATATTAACATGGTATTAGAGCCTAGGTAAGAATTGATTCATCTTAGATTTTAGGAAAACAATCTCAAACTTTTAAGGCTTAGAATTATGGAAAATCTAGCCCTCCATTCTGCCCTATTATCTCAAACATCTAATCAATATACTTGGGTTATTGATTTTCAATCCATGGTGTTGAGATTTGTGTTATTCAAACTTAGAAATGACTTGTTTCAGATCTGCATAATAATCAGTGCTGGTAATCGCTGTTAAACATCTTGAAATGACATGTTTCAGAACATTTCTTTGCTTCAGAATGTATCATTTTCTTCTTTTCATCATCGGGCTGCACAGAAGAAAACATTAATGGAATTGTCTGTCTCCATCATTGGTTTGGGATCAGATCGTTTTTATCAGGCTGTATACTCTTGATCGAAAGTTTTGCTTCAGATTGATCATTGTTCTTCATATTATATAGTTTTCAGAAATTTTGTTCTTAATCATACTGATCATAATAAATCATTGTTTACCTTCAAGAATAATTTTTTGGAAAGTAATGATTGACAGGAGCTGTGTAGAATGAATGAATTTATAAGCTTCTAAGTAAGTCTGCCGGAAAGCCACAATGAAAAGGAAGTTGGGAGCAATTGGCAGATGGAGGAAATTGGCAGTTAGAGTTGTTCGTTGTAACCTGTTTATAACTCCTTGGCTTCCTACAATTAGCCATTCCACTTGATGCATTATTTATACTATCTTTTATTTGTTTGATGAGAGGTGTATGAGTCCAAGTGTTTGATAAAGGTGAAAGGAAAGAAGTCTGAATAGATTTTACTGTGAAGGGATAAAGTGTGTAGTCTTATGTGCTTAACATATTCTGAGAAACAATTGGAGTTGTGACGAATCAAACATAGATTGTTAGAAAGAGTTTTTGTGAGCATCGCTTTTGGTGGTGCTATTCTGAATACAATATGCTGGCTGAAGTCTAAGATTAAGTGGTGTCATTCTAATACTTGTTTAGAAGGAAGGTAACTCATTTGAAAGTAAACATCAGGTATATCAGTGACAATTTCTCTAAAATCTTTTTTTTAACATTACTCTGTTTTGGAATTAATTTTTCAAATCTATACTTACAGTAAAGTCTGATTATAGTTCTATCAAATCCATAGGCAAATTTGTTTCAGATAACAGAGAGCAATTACATTTGCAAAGTTGCGTTATTATTTCAGATTGTATTCAGATTGCAAGGATATAATTGGAATTGCTTTCATAAATCAAATAGAATTGAGTAGAGAAGATCTTACCTTCTCAAAATCTAAGGATACTTCATATGAGTATAAAAATTTATCTCTATCCATTGATAAAATTCACTGAAGAAATGAGATCACTGAAGATGCTCCTGAACCTATAGATATCGCATGCAATCCTAGCTCCAACACATTTTAAGATATCTTTGAGGAACCATAGAGTATGGCTTATTATATAAAAATGAGAAATTAAAACTTCACAGTTTCACAAATTCAGATTGGGTCGGATGCTCATCAAATCGTAACAGTTCTTCAGGATGTTGTTTTAGCTTAGCTTCAACTATGATCTCTTGGTTTACAAAGAAACAAAATTCCGTTGCCCAAAGCTCAACTGAAGCTGAGTATATTACTGCCTCCTTAGGAGCCTGAGAAGCAATTTGGTTAAGAAAACTCCTTGTAGGATTATTTGGTCAACCCCTGGAACCTACAGTTGTTCACTATGATAATCAAAATTGTATTCAACTTGCAATTAACCCCGTGTTACACCACAAATCCAAACATATTGAAATTCCATATCACTATGTTAGAGACATGGTAGAAAGAAACGCTATTAAATTAATATATGTTTGGACTAAGGAACAAACTGCAGATATTCTAACCAAAACCCTTGCTAAGAACAAAATTGAGCATTTTAGAAATAAACTTGGCATGGTGAAAATATGAGTATTTTGTTATGCTAACATCTTCATACATTTGTTTTTGTAGGCACTACATATTTGAGAGTTGAGGTTCCTACATATTTTGAGCATTGAGGCTCTTACATATTTGAGCGTTGAGGCTCTTGGTATTTGAGCATTGAGGCTCTTGCACATTTGAGTGTTGAGGCTCTTGGGCATTGAGGCTCTTGAGCGTTGAGGCTCTTGCAAATTTGAGCGTTGAGGCTCTTGAGCATTGAGGCTCTTGCACATTTGAGCGTTGAGGCTCTTGAGCGATGAGGCTCTTGCACATTTGAGCGTTGAGGCTCCTACATATTTGAGCGTTGAGGCTCTTGACATTTGAGCGTTGTGGCTCCTGCATATTTGAGCATTGAAGCACTTGATATTTGAGCATTGAGGCTCTTGGATAGAATCGCCAATTGAGGCAATCCACCCTTGAGCCTAATCAGCTCTTTCCGAACTTGTGGATATGACTTACGAGAACTTGTGGATGGGATCTCATTTGTAGGAGATTTACACTTTGAGGTTAGTATTTGAATTTACATCTTGTGAAGACGCTTCTTACATAGATTTGAGATCTATTGTTGTATTAATGATGCTTCTTACATAGATTTGAGATCTATTGTTATGTTGATGATACCTCTTATGATTATTACATACATTGAGATCTATTATCTTTTGTGACTACATTGGTATTTTGATCCTCCCTCGAGACAAAGAGGGAGTGTTGATATTTGTGGTCCTTTCGGAAAGATCAAATCAATGACATGTTTGCTGAGATGAATAATGAATAATATACTTATTATTAATTATTTATCTCAACACACATTCCATTAATTATTGTATTAAACTTTGAATAAAAGATAAGAAACATCTTTATATTGTCCTATAGGGACGACTTCATATTGCCTAGAGGGACGACCTTATATTGTCCATAAAGGGGACAACTTGTATTTACACTATGCAAAATATGCTTGAACCGATTCAGGCCAGCCTGTACCATTAATGCTGAGGTGTATGTCTTCACACATATATATATGTGACTTATGGTGTGAATTCTCTAAGATATTGAAGACATAACATGTCAAGGAAATTCGCTCTATAAGTAGATCTGAATTTGATTATTACAGCAGTCATACATTGAATAATAATTATTCATTTCTCATACACATTAGAAGAAGACATGCAGCTGAAGGTGGAAGTACATTAGGCCCTAATTGAAGAAGAATTATTTGCTACAATTCGGGTATTATCTTCTCCCTTCTTTGTTAATTGTTTGTCATTATTATTTTCAATCTTAAAAGCTATCTATAGATTGTATTTTCCTTACATAAATCTGAATATATTAACAGCACAAACAGTCAACAATCAATATATGAGAGCCAATCGAACTGCTGATCTATTTTCTAAAACCCCAATATTCTTCTCTCAAGCCTTTTTTCTCTCTTCTTTGTGTTTGCGAATGAAGGAATGACCTTTTTAGTTCTTAGAGAAAGCAAATAAGAAAAAAAAATCAATAAGAACAATTGAAAATTGTTATTTTTTTACTTTTTGGCTTAGTCGGTCGCGGTAGAGTATTGCCCACGTGACTCAGCTGAACTCGGCCAAGACCAGAGTCCGAGCTAGAAAAAATCTGGAGGCTTGGCTCGGCTCAGGACTCGCAGAATCTGGCCAGGACTCGCAGACTCCTATAACACTGATGTAAATATCCAAGACTCGCCAAACATGTTTTGGATTTGTTCAAGAAGAATTTCCACTTACAAATTGGATTGCTCTCGCATATAGCTATTGTCAATTTTAATATTAATTTTTGCTAAGAGACACTAAAATTCATTTATAATCAATTTCTACTCTCAATGTATCTATGTATGATCAAACTTTATTTGCCTAAATCACATAAAAAATTGACAACATTAAAGGAAACGAGAAACTCAACCCCATAGCTTATAGTCATGCCCAAAGATTTGTTGAATGATAAGAGCATATTTCCTCCATCATCAATAATAATTCACCCTATGCCTGCATTATTAAAGTTCCCTTTTGCAGCTCCATCAAAAGTTAGTTTGATCCAATCACAGGGAGGTGAATGCTATTGAGATCTTGACTTGGATTAAGACCATTTGATATGGTAGTGGCATGGGACGTTCTATTTCGTCATAAAGTTGTGGTTAATAATATTGATTGAGTCATGGCTCACAGACGATCAAAAGTCAAACCCAACACAGTTTTGTAGATGTTGGTTTTAATCAACCAAAGAAGTTGAGTTTGTGAGCTTATTTGATAAACAAAAAGCTTGGTGTTCCTCTATGTCTCAACAAGCTAAGGTATATAAGCAGAACCAACACTTGCCAAGTGTCCTACAATTTGAGATTGGCTCCAACTCTGTCATTTGCCCAACCAACTCCTCCTAGGTTAAGGCTTTGCAATAACATAAAAATTGGTTCCATTTTGCTTAAGGACCATCCTTGTATCATTGGATATGTAGGACGCAATGGCTTAAGAATGATATGAATGTAGACCAGGTTTTCTGCCTTCTATGACATTAATCAGTTTGTCTTCAAAATCCAAGTGAAACCTTCGTACTCCAATACTTCACTTGTAACGAACAAGCTACTTGCAAGAGTAATCTTGCTTTGCAATTTAGATGTCACTGCAAATGGTAACACAGTATATCAACAATGCTTTTGTGGTGGGCATATTGAAGAACAACAATCTGTCATGGCCTCTTTAAACTTTTAATCGAATTCGAACTGGATTATAGTCCCCTGTTATTTAATGTCTGTTAAACAAGAAAGGAAGATGGTACTTTTATACATCACCTAAACAGAGGGAAGACATTAACTCAACAATATATAGAAGCAGATTCACATCACTCCCCTACACAAAAAGTTTTTTTTTCTTTTTTTTTGATAACTCTTGCTACATGATAACTTAGCATAGCAAAGGATGGCCACATTTAAGAAAGACACTTTAATGAGGGATGAATATTTAAAAAAAAACATCAACTAAGCCTTCCAATATAGTAGCTAAAGCACCCGCCTTCCTGTGTGCTATAGAGAAGGAAAACAAGCGAATAAGGATTTCCTTACTTACATCATGAGGGCAACTAACAAAAGCTCCTAGATCCATCCTTAAAAGGAAAAAAAACTAAGTGAGCTTCTTACTTATCAACCCACTGAAATCCAAACTAGCCTATGGAGCCTAAGGTGGATAATTTCCTTCAATCAATATTTTTTACACATGAAAGGCACTATATTGTAGCATAAGATGTAATGACCCGAACCGGGTCTCTCCCAAGTTTTCACAAATATTTCTCATATAGATTTAAACATTCAAATGCATGCAGAAAACCATTGATCCGATAGCAATAAACCAGCAAATATATTCTAATAACTTCTCAGAGAAATGGTATCGTATTATACAACAACAATACAATAACCATGGATTACAAACTTCCCAATCTAAAATATGAAATTAATAGTAAGATCGAATAATAAAGAACCTGTAAATGCAATGGTGAACTCTGTTGTGAATCCACTTTGTTGATGAACTGGGGCTACATCGAATCCACCTCTAAGCCAAAAGGGTTTTCGTCCTCGAGGCTGAATTCGAAAGCTGAAAGCTTCTTGGTATCTCCAAGAGACAAATACAATATCAAAACTAAGCATCCACAATGAGACTCCAAGTCTTCTTTTAAAGCTGCAGCTATGACTCTTCAGTTTCCCACTTTGTCTCTTCATATTCCACTTAAAGTCGCTTTTTAATTAAATATAACCATTGAGTTATAAAGTGACATAATAAAATAAAGTAGGAATCTTCTGGCATTAAAACGGAGGATTAAACGAACTCGGATGAGGACGTGTGATAGCTTGCCGAAAAGCTCTCGGCAAGGCACTCCAAGTCCATTACTGAAATGCAAGGAAAACTAAGTTCTGCCGACTTACTATAAATAGTAAGTACCCTGGAAACCCTGTAGAAACTAATCCAATTGGCCTGAAACTGGAAACACCAAGGCCAAACATCCCTCTAATCACCTGCCAAGCCTCGGTTAGCCCACCGGACCATGATGAAAGCCTAACTATAAGGCATGAAATAATGTGCCCCAAAAAGGGGACATTACAAATCATCCCTTCCCGGAGATTGCTTGCCCTCAAGCAATCAATATCTGTCTGTTGTGATCCTAATACCTGGATCCCAAACCAACCTCAAGGAAGCTGCTCGACCAATCTGTCGTGGGAAACTGAAACAAATATTATGCCCTGACTTGTGAAGCCATTCACACAGCAACAAAACAACAACTAGTCTAATGCCAGGATCCCAAATCACTGCAGGGTCAATCGTACCAATGTGTCCAGTGTCGCCATCATCTGTGAGAAAGTCCCCAACCAAACTGAGAACCTCACTCCAACTGAGATCACCAGCACCTCTACGGTCAGATGCAGGGGGAAACCAAACCTCACACTGATCAGCTCCCTGAATAAATACCAACCGCAAGTACATCCCTCCTGGATCCCATAAGCAAAAGGGCCATCCACCTCCCTAGCTAGCTAAAATATCTTGATGCCCTATGCCTATACTAAATGAATCACCAGAAATGTCCAATTGCCATAACATTGCCCCTTTGATCCGTCGCCCGAACTGGGAACTATACTAAAGAGGCAAGGTACCCAGACTGTCAGACAAGGCTTCCACCTGTAAGCAGGGAAGCGTACCAAACCAATCACTCACCCCACACCTCTGCAACAACCGGAAAAGGAAGCTCTTTGTAGGTGGGCTGAATGGAAAACAGAATGCATCCCATATAGTGTGGCCAACATGCGATGCACTAACTAGCTCTACTGGAATTCCTGATTCAGTATAAGGATTCCATAACTGTCTCTCAAAACCCAAAGTCATACAGTGTATACCATGGTGTGAAAATTTCACCCCAACAAGCATAATCATCATACCAAGCTCGATAACCCCGTACTGAATAAGCTCTACCCGATCATCATCCTCATGCCTAGAATATGTCGTGATAGAATTACCATAAGCACTGGATGAATCAGTATGATAATGTAGAGGAGTCGTGGTTGTGTGGAAAGAGGGATGATCCAAAGGATGCTCGCCAGCACGATACATCTCACCATCAACGAGAGGTAGTGCAAGGAAAGGCATATCACCCATCATGGCACAAGACATAATTGCCCATCCTGGACTGCTGGTGTAAAAACCACACTGCTCAGCAACTGAACTCATCCCGCTACTCCAACCTGGTGACCAAGATTCACCTCTAATAGCTGACCTTGGGTCCCAAATTCTGTAATCAACCTCATCCTCGTCATGGGGATAGGAAATACCTTCCTCATCTAGCCCAAAGAAAGGATTATCAAATATCAAATCAGCATCCATCTCAAACAAGAAATTCTTGATCGCCTGAAAGTTATCTAACTCATAAGGAAACTCTGGATGATCCAAAGATATTTTGGGACAGCTATCCAAGTCATAAGTCTGCTCTATGCTATCGAGTTCCTGAATCACCTCCTGAAAGAATTCGGACCTTTCCCTGTCGTCGTGTTCCCTGTACTGACTAGTGGCAACAAACTGATTTCTTGCTTCCTTAAGAGCAAGATGTGTGTGCTCCAAAGTTTCCTAAGCAATATTAAGCTCTATGTTGAGCTTATTAGCCTCATCATCCTTTTTCGTCAACTGCTCAGCATAATTTTTTGCAACATGTAACAAGTAGTCACGATCCAACAGTAAGCATAGATATTTTGATTTTGAAACCTCAAATGTTGTTTTGACCTCCTGTAAATATGCAACATAATATCCAATCCTTATACCACCTTGTCATGTCTCTCTCTGAGCTTTCCTGTAAAGATCCTCAATGATCTGGTGAGTGCTATCATGGTCAACAAGAGCTGCAGTAATTGAATCGTTATTGACCTTTAGTTGTCGCTGCAAGGCATGCTCCTTATCATTATCATTTTGAGACGCATTCTTTGATTGTTCATCTACTTCATCATTATGCATACGTGATGCGCTACTATAGAAATCACATGATTCCTCATATTCTGTAACCTGCATATTTGCTACCTCTTCTTTAGCATCTCCTTCATGCATTGATTCGACATTTGTTTTGCAATCCCTGGCTTCAACGTCAACCTCATAAAGCTTTTCTTCAATAACTGACTTAGTTTTTTGTTCACTCATAGGTTGATTAATGATAGCTGGAAACTCTTCATATAAATTTCTGCACCTATCTTGTGCAAGTAGATTCCGAGCCAAATCCTGATACTGCTTCTTTGCCATTAAAGTCTTGTGTTGAAGCTTTGGATGAAAGTCCATGAAATTAGAGAAGGTTAAATCTCTCTGAACTTGTGGAGGAAGTGTGTTATACTCCTCATACATGCCGAGTATTTCTGTCCTTTCATCAGGCTGTGAAATCTGGGCTAACTGTTGTTGTACCTTAGCAAGATCCTTCAGGACTTTTTCCAAACCACACATCTTTCCTAGCCAGACACTACTTGTCCCTGCACGTGAATGTTCAGACTTACATTGCTCAAAATCTTCAAATTAACTTGTAGCTGTGGCGTAAATCCCTTTCCTCTGATGGTGAAAAGTAGTTGCTACTAATATGAACAGGTATTTCCCCTGTAATCGACTCTGAAATTCCGAATACTACTGTTACTGTAAGGCTGTAAGTGAATATTGCCTCCAAGTAATGATCTAAAGTATACCACTGTATAGATCTCAGCTGGGTATTATTAAAACTAACTGCAACTTTCTGAAAGTTGGGGGTGGATGATTGTCCAGGTTTAATAAATCTGAGAGTCCATAATGATCCTAATTGGTCCTTTCCCAAATTTCCAATTAGAGATCGCAGATGCACGTCACAATATTTCCTTGCAATAAATAATTCGGAGTTGACAGATGGCCAAGCACTAACAATGTTGAATGTTATACTGAACTGACTGCATACAATTTTAATTCCCAGCATACAGTTCTTTCTAGTTGTTACAAAATTAAAGTTATCTTATCCTTGATTTTGAATCCTCAAAGGTAATGAACGCTAGATGCAATTGGACAATGCAAAGACAAGGAATATACATTCAACATTCCAGTCTTTCAATTTAAATACATATATACTGTCGGTTGATGATCTCTGATTTCATATATTCACCAAACCACTCTCTAACTTTGCAATACAGAAATGAATCACATACCTGTATGGTGAGGCAATGGACTGGAAGGTAAGGGTAATGTCGTGTTTAACTGCCAATGCTATCCGCTAAAGGCCTGTGTGTTGTATGCCTGTGTTGGACTCTCGACTGTGTTGCCTGTGCACAGATACACCCGACCCGACTAGGAAGGGATTCAATAAAATACCTCCAGCGTGATACAAATATTGTCCCAGCATACAAATCACTCTATTCCAATATAGCAGAATGACACATTATGTCTTGGAGTCAGCGTGAGGGTTTCCGCGAAGTCTGGTATGACTCCAACACCACGTCCTTTGACAGCAGCCACGACCCAGCCACTGAATGAAGCCCACGCTGGTATTAGAGGCAGCTGTGGAATGCGTCGTTTGTGAAGTCTCAGCCCGCGTGCACTACAGTCTAACCAAGAGAGTTCTAGTAAATGGGAATTGAATGTTCTTGCCTCCACAACTGCAGTAGTGGAATCACCCGCGACTTCAGTCTAATCACAAATCCCAATAGACGTCCAGTCTGTATTTACTGTAAGTCCAAAGATAGTTCGTTGGTCAGTATTAATGAAGTAGCAGACCATAAGACTTGGCCCCTGTGCTCTCTGAATGTATGAATGAGATGTGTTCTCCCTTCTCGTGGCTTGCAATAATGTTTGAATTTTTTACCCGTGACGCAGCTCGCCTGTGGATTTCAGTCGACTCCTCCCACAACGTCACTTCTACTCCACGAGTTGCAGATATCTGATAGTGGCGTCAACTGCAGAAAATAGCCCCCCTACGTGTGAGCTTCCTACCCACGGTTATCCCAAGAGTGTTGTCGCGTGGACTGCAGGACTAGTCTACTTGCTAGAACTCAACGTTTTTACTATGGTTTCCTTCAAGGTGCAGGTCCTTCAACACTAGTTGTCTTCGAGGCCACGCTCCCACTATGGCGTTAAGCTTCTAGAAATGTTACCAATCTTTGCTTCTCAATAGAGATTTTACGTTTTCTTTTCACGTCACCTTCAGTCCACAATATCGGTGGACGTCTTCTTCACTAATACCCTTCAACTAGCTTCTCGTGGTGACAGATATTAACCACTGTTCCTCCCGAATACTGAACGCTGAGACTCTTCCCACTGTTGAGTGCTGGTATTTTCCAAAGGAATGCCTACCTGTCAAAGACCACCGTACTAAAATCCTTCCGATGAGGTGGAGTATATGCTAAAGGACGCCAAACTCTTTCCACGTGAGCACCTACGGCAGTGGGATTCCACGTTGAAGATTCAGCTCCTTGGCTAGCTGTTGGGTGATAAGTGCCTTATTGAATCCATAGGGACTAAGCAAGTTGTCTATCTGCTAGGTCTTTGATAAAAAGAAAACTCTGAGATCTTTTAAAACAAAGCCACGTTTCAAACTAGTATTTTCTGAATCCTGAAATACTAATACAAAACCCTTTCCTTCGTGTACTTACGTATTAATTCCACTGTGAAAATCTAATGAATTTATCCTCTGATTCTAGACAATCGAGTTGCAGTTCTTGTTACTCATAAAAACCCTTTTGTAAATATGTTTCTGAATAAACTCCACAGGCTGGCAGGAAAACCAACTCTGATACCACTGTAATGACCCAAACCAAGTCTCTCCCAAGTTTTCACAAATATTTCTCATGCAGATTTAAACATTCAAATGCATGCAGAAAACCATTGATCTGATAGCAATAAACCAGCAAATATATTCTAATAACTTCTCAAAGAAATGGTATCGTATTATACAACAGCAATACAATAACCATGGATTACAAAATTCCCAATCTAAAATACAAAAATAATAGTAAGATCAAATAATAAAGAACCTCTAAATGCAATGGTGAACTCTGCTGTGAATCCACTCTGTTGATGAACTAGGGCTACGTTCAGTCCACCTCTAAGCCAAAAGGGTTTCCGTCCTCGAGGCTGAATTCGAAAGCTGAAAGCTTCCTGGTATCTCCAAGAGACAAATACAATATCAAAACTAAGCATCCACAATGAGACTCCAAGTCTTCTTTTAAAGCTGCAGCTGTGACTCTTCAGTTTCCCACTTTGTCTCTTCATATTCCACTTAAAATCACTTTTTAATTAAACATAACCGTTGGGTTATAAAGTGACATAATAAAATAAAGTAGGGATCTTCTGACATTAAAACGGAGGGCCAAACGAACTCGGATGAGGACGTGTGATAGCTTGCCGGAAAGCTCTCAACGAGGCGCTCCAAGTCCACTTCTGAAATGCCAGAAAAACTGAGTTTTGTCGACTTACTATAAATAGTAAGTACCCTGGAAACCCTGTAGAAACTGATCCAATTGGCCTGAAACTGTAAACACCACGGCCAAACAACCCTTTGATCACCTGCCAAGCCTCGGTTAGCCCACCGGACCATGATGAAAGGCTAACTATAAGGCACGAAATAATGTGCCCCAAAAAGGGGACATTACATAAGATAGATTGCAAAAAGTAGAATTAAGGAGGCATTGTGCAGATGGAAAATCTGCCCTTTATGAATATCCATTTGCAACAAAACATCACTCCTGCAATTGAAATACAAGGGTACTATTTTTTAGAAAGGGTCACTACACAAATTGCATCTATGTAAGGCTATTGAATTTAAACAACGCTGAAATAACATCAACAGAAATAGTGGATGGAACTTGTTTCATACATGGAAACCCCTCATCCAAAACCTAAGAAATAAAGATAGCAGCACTTTACAAAATATATACTTGCTTATACATATCGGTGGATCTAATACAAACAGCAATTCTACATATTGATCCAATTCCTTCACGAATACTCAAGATGCTAAGACTTAAAATGCTGGAAAAATAATGGGAACATAAAACAATCCAGTTAGAAAAAATAATACTACCACATCCTTGGAATATGCCAAACATTAACAAGGCTAGTTCCTTGTCTTGTAAGGATAACATGAATAAAACATTATGATACAGAGATAGTGATATGGCATTACACTCAATGTGTAAGTCGAACATAAATAGGAACTAGGAAAACACAATCAAAGGGAAATGCAATAGAAAGCATTTCTCCAAGAAATAAACACCTAATTTCACTATAAAAGGAGTTCCAATTAAATTCGAAAATACAAACAATATAAAAGAGTTCCAATTAATTCCAAAATACAATCAATATATCAAAATTACATGCAAGTTTAAAAACAACTACCTCATTCTAGCAACTGATTCCCCACATATCTAATTGGGCTGACCCCATCTACAGGCATCGTGTTGTTCCTGAAACAAAAAACTGGCAATCTTGGTCCTCTAATAATGTGAGTCATAAAACCCATCCCTAAAGAGGCTCCTAACAAGGGACTAAATTTTGGAAGAGTGTTTTATGTATTAAAACATCACATGGTGGCCTTCATGGACCTGGAAAATCACATTTTAACGATTTTAGCTTGTTTATAACTAGGAATTTGAGTTCCTCGATTTAATAATGAAAGTAGAAAGGTTAAAAAATTTCTCTAATATTTCCTTAATTCAAAAAATTGTACAGTTGATTTCTTTGTACTTTTGATCCAGGACCATGTAAATATTTTTACAATTAAATTCAATTCTTTACTTTTATCCAAAAAGAAAAAAGTAATTGGAATGTTATGTTCTGTCTATAAAACTGTATCTGACCTTCACTTTAATTACATAATAAATGCTTCTTGCTTTGATAGATACTGAATAATGATGTGTCCATCATTATTGAGCTAAAGGTATAATGAAAATTGCTTTATTACCCTCAAAGGTAGGCATCAGTAGACCTCTGTATCTAAATGAAATCAACAAATACAAAAACAAGCTGAGTTATACGGAGATTAGTATAGGTGTAGTTTGTTTTGGAAACGTCCATATGCAAAATAAAATAAAAAAGCAAAAAGAATATAGATTTCAAGGCAGACATATTTCATTAGCTAGAGAAGGGCAAGGAAGCATGAGGGTTGGAACGTTGATTTGATTTAGGTTTGAATTAATTCTTTTTATTTCTTTTTCAGTTTCAGCAGGTTACAATCTACTTCTGAATGAATCAATATGTTATGAAAATCATGCTAGCTTTAAAAAAAAGGTCTGCGATTTACAAAGTACAATGTTATACCATAATTGCTTCCATACCTAGCAAAGCAACCCAAGCGTATAATGAAACAAAACACTATTTGAGTATGATATTATTTCTATCTGAGCAAAATAAATCAAAGTTAGATCTTCACAAAACATACCGCATAAGCATATAAAGAACCATCGTTATTAAATGCGCTACATGGAATTGGTTGATTGCTCCTTGCCATTGCCTACAAAGAATAGTACATTTTAATCAGGAATACATGAAATACATAATTTAATAGTATTACAATGTCTATTGGATGGATCATATTGGCCTAAACATATATTCTCAAAATAAAATTTTCAAATGTCTGAGAAATATTTTTATAGTTTTTTAATGAACTGACACAAAAAATTAATATAATCTTCTTGAATGAAGTTCACCTACTGATATTATCAAAACAGTTATTACTCCCACACATAATTCTACATAAGAACCTTATTTTTACCCATATCATCAATTACAGTTGAATAATATTAAAACATTTTTGCAAAATCTCATGACAAGAGAGAATTCATTAACACATGCTACTACCATGTAGTACCCTTATTTTCCCATTTCAATTAAGTATTTTATCTGTACATACATCTCTTAAATCCTTTGAATTTTATTTCCTTCTTACTAGTACCGTGTTGATCTTTGATTAGAAAATTTTCAGGTACATGGATACAAATAGATGAATTGATCAGATAGATAGATAGATAGAGACTGACCTAGGTGGGATTGTCTAACATAGTCCCAGTCAAACTAAATTAGGTGGGATTTTATGACAAAGTCTTAGTCCTAGGCTTGTAAGGTTGAGAAAATATGGTCCTCGACGTAAGATAAGAGCGCATATCTCTCAAAACTTGAGAAAAGCATTATCTAACAATAGAACCTACTTGAAAAATTTTATCTTTGTCATCCCAACTAGAAACTAATCTTTTAACTATCAAACAAGGTTGATTGTTTCACATCCCTCTTTCCATAATGGCCTAGCCAAATACACAGGATTCCTCATCTTTTTCAATAATTATTCACATAGCTAACAAGAGGAGTTAGATACTAGAGCCAGGAAGAATGATGGATAATCTAGTATAGCCTTAATCTCATCTTTTTTTTTCCTTCTTTTTATTGAATCTTATTCTCATCTTTGGCTACCTATGTGAAGAAAAACTAGAGTCAAGTATGTCAACTCTAGATAAAAATTTGAACCATCCAAAAGAACATGGAAAATTTAATATCTCAAATATGGCAACCACAGCAAAATGTGAGCATAGGAATACCAACATTGGAGAAATAACCTAGTTGGTACTTACAACTAAAGGGTAGTTGACCCAACATTGAGTGAATAGGCAGATCTAGGTGGGTCCAATAGTTAGGCTTACTTTTGTCAATGGGTTGTTTCTTTGTAAATGGGGGTTAACAATGCTTAATAGTAGGATCTTCGTCATACGCTAATCTATAGGGCCTAAAAAGATTCAATGACAAGGGAACAAGATCCTAAATAAGCATTCGTAACCCCCATTTAGAAAGAGGTGATCCTGTGCCTTAATCTCTGAAAACCAATCAAGAGTGACGCACTTCACTATCACTCACTCCTTTCATTAGCACATGCCCTCACGATGGATGATTAGCTTAACTGAAATATTTGAAATGCACAAAGTCGATATTATTATTTAGTAGATTTGTCTTTTCACCTACTCTTGGTAAGAACTGACGATACTAGAATGATGAGAGATGACATTGATGATGATCCCAAAGAGTATGGTTGTCATTGCTGACAATCCAATACATAGGTAAGAAAGGTATACCAGCCGGTATACAGTTTATCCAATCAGTAAAGAGAAGTTAAGTCAGAAAGGAGAAAAGGTAACCAGGTAAACAGGAGAACAGGTGAAGGACAAATCGGTTAAGGAAGACAAGTTTCCTATCAGTACACTGGACGGTACAAGGACAACAGGTGAACTAAGATTTGTGACCGCGCCACTTAGGTCACACCGGTAAAGGCACAAATGAAGATACCACCAACCGATCAGTTCAATGAACAGGTAAAAGTAAAGGTTATTGAACAGTTTTGTTCAATTGTCTAAAACGGTTATGATGGTGCAAGATTCAATTAATGTGGACAAAAGGAAAAACGTAATACACTGTTTCAAGAGTTGAATAAGTCAATTTCTTGGTAGTTGTGTACATATCTAATTATGAATTCAAAGCATATTCTAACCAATAATAATGAAGAACTATTTCACATTGGAGATAACAACTTGATGATTGTTATAGACGACGCAGTGAGATCGTAATGTTTCGATGAGTTGTTTATGACTAAAAAAGTTATTTTGGAGGGAAAGAGAAACCCTAATTAGGATTACTATCGAAGGTGAAAGTATATAAGATGATAGTTGCTACTATTGTGGAGAGTGATGTTGGAGAAGAACAGAGTAGAAGTGTTGGCTATAAAGTAAGATCTTGAACAGCAATTGCAGAACCAATTTCAAAGAAGATTTAGGACAGCGTTTAGAACAAGAACAGACCATCAAAGGATCTGATTAGTATTCAGAAGTGCATTTCACAGGTCAATTTTATTGTTGTATTCCTAATAGTTTCAACAAGTTAAATCCCTTAACCGGGTAGTCTCTCACAAGAATTTTATTGTAAATCCCTTAACAGGGTGAACACTGTAAAAGTGGGATTAAATCCTTTGACAAGGTAGTTTGTAATAGGACATTAGATACTTCTAACAATGTACCAGTCACTCCTAATAGGGTGAGTCACCTAGAGAGTGACATATTGTAAGCTCCTAACAGAGCACTCATTTCTACTACAGAGAGAAGATTGTGGGTGTCATCCCCACCATGGTTTTTCCCTCCGATCAAGGGTTTCCATGATAAAAATCTAAGTGTTATGAGTGTGCATGTGTTGTTACTTTATGCATTGCACTTTTACTTTAAAGTTAAAGTTATAAGCTTATTAGTGTGGAAGTTTCTTTTCCTGCTATTGAAAGGTTTATGTAGAAGTCTGAAAGTTTTGTTAGTCCTGATTCACCCCCCCCCCTCTCAGTACCTATTATTTCCAACAAGAATAGGTACGCCGAATAGATAGGGTGGGATTGAAACAAGAAGGTGGAAACTTGAGACAAATGGGGAAAAAAATTAGTTTGATACAAATGCTTGCTCTAGCCAACTCCAGTAAATGAGCTCAATTCTTCCCCATCAATGTCTAATCGATCCTTGCCCAAGTTTCTTTGCTTCAATGATTTGAAAGAGAAAAGGAAAATAAAGTTGACCTACTATACGTGCATATTAAAAAGATGCATTCTATGCCTTTTTTCTTTGCCCTTAATCCTATAGTGTGGTTATGACTAGTCAACTTGTGGCTATCTTAAACTCTATTTTATGTTATATGAGCATTACTAAATTTATATCTAAATAAAAGGTTGTCTTAGGTGTTATATTTAGGTATTTACATCAGCTTGGGTGACAGCCAAGGCATGAGTAGGGTATATAGGAGGTAGAGGTTAACTATTATCATCATATTGAATATTGGGTTCTTAACGAAGACTACGGTTAAGCATCACCATTTAATCGCTCTTATATAGTTTGCATCACTCTTGGTGAAACCCAAGTTATGTAGGAGTTAGCATAAGGGCATTTCAGCCAGCACACATAAAACTCAATCTCATAATCATAGTCCTCTGACTGCAAAAACCATCTTTATTGTTGACTCCCTCTAAAGCAATATGACCAAATTCCTTGGAAATCAGAATGAATCAGATCCTCTAGATACTCCCTTTTAAATTTTAAGGTCTTGCAACAACCTCCTGACCTCCTTGTCCAAGTTTGCTTTTAGATGAGCTATCAGACTCCCTCTGAATCTAATATCAACCTTCAAGTCGTGTCTTTGTTCTTTAGTATGCATCAAGCTCTTTTCTTGAATGCCCTTTGATCCGACAACTTATCCATCTATCTAGGAATATCATGACCCAAATATCTGCATAAAAGCCTTCTAGCCCACATACATGGAACTAAATCATTTGAATCGCAATCCTTTGGCTTTTTATAGTTTCTTGGTCACTAGGGAAACCATTTCGATATGGTCCGCCCTGTTGGTTCTCAAAACCGACGGATTGGAATCCTGCAAGCCTTGCCAACTTAATATCAGAATATCCAACCAGCTATGTCCAACTTGACGGAACTGAATGGTATGATCCGAGTTCCCTGCACTTCTGGCTCTGCAAGGCCAAGGCGGGTATACCTGTTCCTGGACCAAAATACTCAAGCCCAAGATGCTTATAGCAGAATGGTTAAAATATTAATGTATTTGAAAGGAATCCTTTAATGGCAAAATGGCAAGATAATTTCAATTTTGCACAATGATTATTAAAACCGCTAAAATGACGCCAATTCGTGCAATTGTATAAAACAATGCTTCAAAGTTCGAATTTTGTATTGCAAAAGGATAAACGATTATATGAATATATAATTAATTTAAAGTTAAAGAGTAATTATAAATTTAAAAGATGAATATAATACTTCTTCAAATGGCAGAATATAAAATAGTTGCCAGCATTAACAAGATGAATTATGAATGATAAAAAGACCAGTGCCAGCTTTAAAAGGGGCAATAGAATCGAAAATACAAGCTTATTACGTACAACCTTATAAATTTTCAAGTATTTCAAATCCTGAACAAATTAATAATCCAGATATGACAGATCAAAAGTATTTATGTAATTCTAAGTTAGTCTAGAATGCACTTTAATTCCCTAAAACGGAAACGCACTAAACACGGATTTGAACACAATAGAGTATTTCACTGAAACTGTGACCATCAAACTTAAAATACTACAAATGACCTTATCCTAATATCTGGAAATTAAATCTGTTACAGAATATAAAAACAAAAATTATAAAGGACGAGCTGTTTAATATTTTTTAACTCCAAAGCTTTGTACAAATTAAAACAATAAAAAGATCTTACTGATTTTGCGAGAACAGAACAACAAAGAAGACACTCGTTGCCGATGCTCGATTCGATGTAATTCTATTTCAAAATCGTATATAAAGATATATTCACAGATTCACTGTCAACATGCTTTATTTAATATCTCATTTCTGCCAAATGAAGAAAATAATATAATATGTGCATTGGTAAAAAAATGGCTGTGTGTCTCTGATTTTACAATTAATATTTATATACTTTGAAAAGCCATGCGGTTGTGTTTTTAAATGACACACCGCTTCATAACTATATCTTATACTAAATATAATCAAAGCATATGATATTCAACTGTCTGTTGGCGGGTGACAGGTGGGGACTCCTTGAAGCGATGTGTTGCTTCATAACAATACACTTGTTAATTCATACACTTGTTAATTCACAAGTGTCTTCATCGATACATATTGCAATTCATTCATTCTTTATCACTTCCCTTATATCTTCGTGGCAACCACTTGATATTCGGGTTTAAACTTGCGGCTGTGATGTCTTCCACAATTCTGAATTCTTTTTAAGTATTGACTCCTGTCATTAGACCCTCGAAGATCTTCATATCAGCGGAACGCGGCATCCTTCATGACTCACACATGATCTCGGGACTGTCTTGGTTGTAACTTTTCATTTCCGTGTCCTCACCTTGCATACTAGACGAGTCTTCACCCTGCAAAGGCAACGTCAAATATTAGTAAATGGATAAATTTAACGTGTTCAGGGGTCTGTCCGATGCAGGAGATAAACTGAATTATAACGCCTGGGATTGATTCACGATTAAATCATATTCTGGGCATGTTTTATTCTACCGTCCATATTTCAAAGGTAACCTCCAGCGGATGAACTGAGAATATGTGTGCTTCTCTAAGAGATGTGTTCTATATGATGCCTCTAAACTCTCATTTTGATTTCAACAAATCCCTCTCGTCCTGCGTCCGCGTGGTGGGATGCGGCTGCTTCTGTGCCTTGATTCCTTTTAGGAATTAATGAATTTTCTATATTCCTCTCGAAATGAAGATATATATCCCTCTGATGTCACTGACTGTTCTGTTCCCCACAATGAATTCTTTGAGGTGTGTAAACGAATGTTATTTGCTAGGCACTCTCCATACATGCACAAGTCTGTTCATTTGAGATAACCATATCAGGCTTTTAGTCTTCACAGTCCAAATCTGCATGGCGTCTCTGTTTTAATTCACATCATTTTAATCCTTGGCTTGTCATTATCAATCCACACTATCACTGAATAAAAGTCTGATGATCATCCCATGAATACGCCAGACAAATACTCTAATCATCTTCAGATTTCACGTCTGGTGAATAATCATGACAGTAAACTGCCCTTGGATCATATAATGCTTTTGTATTATCTTTTATCTTTCTCATATGATTGGGAAATGATATACAAACTCATATTTAGTAGATGTTGCAATGAATATATAATATTAATCCTAATAAGAAAAATAGAGAAAAAGTTTTGAAATGGAAGCCTAGATTTTCAAAAGATCAAGGCTCCATCAGTGGCTCTTGCTGGAGACACATGTTCCTTGCGAGCATGATGAGTATCCCAGCTATCTCTGGAGGAGCAGACCTACAAAGAAATAAAACAAAATCACAATTAATCCATAAAATCATATCTAAACAATATTTTAAAATATGTAAAGGAAAATTAAAAAGAGAAAGAAAAACCCCCTGGATATCTTTATGAGAAGAATGGCTTCAAGTATTGCCCATGAACTGGGAAGTCCTAAATTCGTCCATCTGTATCTTGCAAAAAATAAGAATGCTCTCCTGCCTTTCCTGAAACAATGAATGGCCCTAACCACAGGGCCTCAAATTTACCATGCTTACCTTTATCCTGATCTTTTGCATTCCACTTCAAAACCCAATCATCTATCTTGAAAGACCTGTTCAGAGCTCTTTTATCATGTAAAGATTTGACTTGTTGTTGCTTGGTGATATTTTGTTCTTGAGCACATTTCCTGCATTCATCAAGCTCAACTAATGCATTTATCCTTTCTTCCATGAAGTCAATATCTTCCAACTGCTCTTCAGTGATGAATTTGTAAACCGGAAGTAAGTTGTTGAGGGGAAGTCTTGCTTCTTTGCCATAAACCAAATTGTAAGGCGAGAAACCTGTGGACTTCTTCACTGTTATCCTATCAGCCCATAATGCCAAATTCAACTTTGAATCCCAAGCTCGCTTGTTATTGTCTAACATCCTTCTGATAATCTTCAAAATGTTCTTATTGCTAG
>MU226101.1:2212953-2223200 GCA_018584345.1 Thuja plicata
TCTTGAGAATCCTTATGATTCTGGATCTGATTACTGAATCTTGAATCTTGACTCTTGATTGATGAACATTGAATCATGAACTAAGTTTTGGTTTTGTAGTTCAAATTGCATTTGAATCTTGAACATGGCTGATTAGTTATTAATATTGAACTTATTTCAATTTGTTGTCACGTCTTTGAAGTTTTAACTTTAAGTTGAAGTGTTGAACTATCAAGTATCATACTATCATATTCATTATCAATATCAAATGATTTATTTTTGTATGTTTCTTGCATTTCTTTGCATATATAATGTATTATACTATTTATATATATATTTTTAAAAATATATATACATATATATAAAAACGCATCCAAACGCATCCGCATCCCCCCAAAAAAAAATTTCCCGCATCCGCATCGGTACCCGCACCCGAATCGGTAACTTAGATCTAAAGAATAATTATTATCATTTATAAAAATGCTCTCCAATACTTTTTTCAAAGATAAAGCAATATGCATGTTTAATTAATGTCAACTCTCCTATATCTCACATATCATCTGTACTTGGTGGCTATATTATACAAAATAAAAATAACAACAAAAAACTCCATGTTTCTTCTATATCGTGACAGCAGTACAAGAGCAATAAAATTAATCATGACAACATTGACAGCAGTGACAGTAGCATAAATGCAATAAATATATCATGATTCAGATTCATAGCTAATGATGTGCGTTATATAACAGTTTGCTAATATTATTTTAATATCATAAAGAAATTTCAAAACACTTAACGGTTATAAAAGTTCTTCAGATTCATTAAGGCATTTTAAAAGAGTAATTTGTTTTTGCCATGAAGAAAATAAAATATTATAAAAAATTGCCTTTCCCTCAGAGACATCTGACCATTGCCAGGACGGTCAAGGGGTGTTTCAGATGTCTCTGGCTGCCATAAGGATGGCCAAACATCCCACAGTGTTTCCTGTTTGCTATCCTACAACACTCAAAACACCATTGGGGATGGAAACAAGGACAGAAATTTGAGAGCCAGCACAGATTTTATGTAAACATTGCTTACGAATGGAATAGAAATAATTTTATTTTGCAAATAAAATTTATGTGAACCAATTTTAGTCAAAACCAAGTTAATGACAACAGATGACTTAACCTTTAGCCTTTGTTTACTGTCTTTATCCCAGAAATTGAAGGCTCCATCAGATCCTGCTGTTGCAAATGTTTGATGAATCTGCACTTACCAAGAAAACAATATATCAAAATTTATAAAGCTACCAATAGTACAGCACAATACATCTTGTGAAAGAACTGCAGGAGAAATTTATTTTCCAACCTACAAATAATACACGTTCAAAATAGCCCCTCTTTGCTGATTCCGAAAGCAGAAAGGCAGCAAGAGAATAATTCTGTCTATATATAATATTTAATTATAACAATCTCATTGGATGAGCTCAAGTGGTAAAATGCAAATGGGCCTCTAAAGTGAAACCCTATGAAGAAATTCCCTGGAAACATGATAAAGTGTTTACAGTTGGATTTGATTAAGAATTTAAAAGATAGAATCCAACAGGCTTGGTACGTCACACCACAGCAGACTAGGCCAGGCACAAATACATGTCAACTTTGACCCAAGAGATAGCCCTGTGTTAGCATTTAAGCCTAAGGTTACTCCAAATGAGGATGCTACCAAATCAAAAATAGGTTTATATTTGAACATTTTTATGTAACACATGCAACACCTGTGCAAGGTTTCTAAATCTTAGTTGGCATACTTGGAAAGTACTCGCTAAACTTGCCAAAAAACTTTGCAGGGATTTTTCCCAAGTTTTTGGCAAGTTGCATACATTAACTAAGCGAGCCCTTGCCCAAACAAAAAAAAATCATCTTTTAGAAACATTTTGATAGACAAAAATATGCCAAAAACCTAATCTTTATACACTACCTCTTGATCCCACTGAAGCTTCCACTCCTACAGTCTCAGTAGTTATTGGATATCTTCTCATATAAAAAATTCCATTTTAATGAAACTTTGGGAGGAGAGACTAAAATCAACAACTTAGACAATTATCCCTTGTTACCATCACAGTATTATTGATCAATGATGAAGTACGATACTTTCAATATCAAAGATTCAAATGCCATTATTATTATTAAATACAATACAACCTTCAGCTCTGTACAAGAAAGGTAGACAATTAGAGGTCATTGATTTTGTTGAGACATAGCCACAAACATAGCCTTCAATGTTGAGCAAGGAGCAGCAATGGAATACAAGGATTATAATTTATAACTTCTCCCCATGTTTTCACTAGGCTTGGGAAGACGAAGATGTAAAATGTTGTAACATGCAACTAATGAATTATAATGATGGTTTTCAAAGGCAATCATCATTAATTCATAATAGTTGCCAACTACTCGTTATATCAAGAATCAAGATTCCACATGATGTTACAATTTTGTTCTCAATTTGTATTCAAATGAATCAAATTTAATAGAAAACACTTTTGTACTTATTTGTGAATTCATTATATGTCTCTTGTCATTGAATTTTGTCAAAAAAAAAGAATCTTAAAATAAATGTAAACAATTTTTCAAGTTGCCAAGATTTGTGGAGACAAATTTTGGATCTGCCATGGTTTTGCTGAGTTCAAGTCTGCCAATTATCTAGACATCAAAATGCTGAGCATATTTACAGATAAGAAAGCAAAAGACCAAAGTTCAAACATATGTACACCAATATTGATAACTTGGCAAATAGAATGGAAAGAATATATACAAAAATATATTATATCATATTGAATTAAATATTCAAATATGTAAAGGGTAATTTAACAGAAATATATATGGTGTCCTTATATGGATGCTCAAGAGATGTATGTGCAATGGGTCACACCCTTTTAGTTAAAATAGTTTTCTACACAATAAATAGATTCATTGCAACTCCCCTCTGCTTGACACGTATTGTCCTCAAAAGAAGGGAAGTATTGGACAAGTCCATGAAAGATTTTAAGATAACACAACTAGGCATTGTTTCAATTAGGTTAGAGAAACAACTTTGTGAAAAATACAATGAGAATTTTTCAGTGTTACCCTGAGTTTCCGGGACGGGGACGGGGACGGGGACGGCAGGGGATGGGTTTCTGGGACGGCAATTTTTTTTGCCAAGGTTGGGGACGGCAGGGGACGGCAAAGGGGACAGCTATATAAATATAGGGAAATTTTAAAAATATAGGGAAATTTGCATATATACATTACATTCATATGAAAGCATGGATAAAGCATGTCATTTAAACATCATACCCATAGAACCTCAACATACAACATTTCAATATTCAAACTCAATACTCAATATGCATATTCATAATTCGGAATTCATTGTCAATATGCATGTAATATTAAAATAAAAACATACAAAAATTGAAATACACCCAAGAACATAATTCAGAGTTCATTGTCAATAGCAACAAGAACAATAACCCACCTTCCAAATTGAAGCACACTACTATCATTTAAGTTTGATATAAATTATCAGTGTACACATTATAGGCATAGCGTTACAGTTGCTTTGGAAGATAATCCTTTGCACATTAGTGCTAGTCCATGAAATAACATTCCTATGAAAAACTAACATGAAAAACCTTGGAAACTGTGTTGGAGTTGACTGTTGCAGATTTGACATCGACTCCAAAAAGGGCTGCTACAGCTAGTGGATCAAGTATATGTCTCCCAATGCTCTTCTCACTCTAGACCACATTCTCCGATGATCTAAATTGGGGTTACACTGTTACTCCCCTAAAACTACACCTCCAGTTCATTGTAATTGGACTGATATTAATACAAACAAGTTTGTTATACAGTTCCAATCATGTTATAGGTCTGTTACAGCAAGATGACACCTTGATGCAACCTCCACTTTTCACCAAATCTTCTACAAAGGACCCAAACCAGCACAAAACCAACCTAGCATTGATGTATTGCCACAAAATGACATAAACATGCATGTTCCAGATCATTAATGCACTTTTCATACTTTCCCAAAACCTTGCAAACAGTCTGCTATATGATTCTGGGTGTGTAGCATGACTGTAACAACATTCTTAATTTAACAATTATTAATGTAATGTTGCCAAATATTAATCAGAGGACCCTAAATAGTAGGAATTAACTACCAAACAATAATAAATATAATAGGGCAAACTTGAAAGGAGGGGCCCACTTTAAAATTAAAAAGGAAAGGGTTTTATAAAAGAAAAATGTGTTTTTTAAAGTGCTGATGCAGCCTATCCTATTGGGGACGCCCATCCGTCCCGGGGACTTCCAAGGCGTCCCCAGCCGTCCCGGGGATTTCCAATCGTGCCCCCCAATTTTGGGCGACGTCCCCGAGTTTCCATAACGTCCCGTCATTTTTTGAAAATTGGGGACGGGGTGGGGGCGTCCCCTAGCTGTCCCCCCATCCCGGAAATGTCCCCGTTCCGGAAACGGGGGGTTTTTGGCCAGGGATGCCCGAGTAACACTGGAATTTTTTATATACTAAATATTTGATAATTATAAGCTGTCAAAGAGTTAAAACACAAAATAAAAAATCAAATTTAAGGACAAAATTTGTCAGATTATTTAGTAAGTTGTAACAGCTAACAAGATTGCAACAGGACACATTAAAACCAGCTTAACTACCCAAGTTCACGAGTATAGAACAAACCTATCGAAGATTCGAAAAACAGAAAACACGTGCAAAATACTCTATTTGTTAAGAAGATCAGTAAGCACTGATAGTGAGGGAGAGATTTTGAATTTTTGCCAGATTTCCTGAAATACGGTGTCTATGTTAACAGGAAATATAGGGAATCTAAAGAGCTTTTAGGTGTCAGTGAACAAATAGTTTAAGTGGTGACCATCTTTAAATGTCATAAGCCTTGTGCTGAGTTCCTAGACGCAGCACAGAAAGAAATGCAGAAAAATATTGAACAAACAAATAGCAATGACAAAAAGCACATACCCAGAGGAATATAGAATTACCTCTTGAAGATTCAGAAAACAGAGAGGTGTGCAGAATACTGTTGTTAAAAAGATAAATATTGATAATGACTACAGACATTTTTGCCACATTCTCTGATCCTAAATGTTTGTGTCAATATTGTGAAATGGCACTCTGAAAGAGCCTTTATAGTTGCAGTGGGGCAATGATTTAAAAAGGTAGTAAGCAGATTTCAATGTCAGAATTTTTCTTCTGTAGTTGTAACAAAAGCAAAAAAAACAAGAAGTGCACACAAATATTGAATAAAGATGGGAAGCACCTGCTCTCACACAAGATGGAGTGCACAAGCGAATCTCACTATAAAACGAGTTCTAACACGATAGCCGCTCTCTGTATTGCATATATCAGAATAGGATTGATAAAATTAAGAAATGCATCATTTAGGGTTTCTCCATTATATCCCCGTGACTTAATCCCAGGAAGACAAAACATTAGTTTAACACTAGTACAGGGTACATGGCCTATATGCTAAAAATATGACGATGATAACATGTTGCACCAAGGTACACAACATGTCCTCCCCCTTTAAAAAAGCTATCATCCCAAAACTAGTAAAAGCCAAAATTGGAAGATATACTTAATATGAATGGTGTAGATGATGGGAAATAAACCCAACTATCGAGTACAAAACATAACCCAAACCAAGGTCCACACCATGCCCTCCCTCTTAAAAAACTATGCTTTCAAAGCTAGTAAATGACAAAATTGGAGGATACTCTTACAAATGAATGGTATAAATGTTGAGAAATGGACCCAATTATCACATACAAAATATAACCAAAAACCAACACAACAATACCCATGGATGAGAATATCAAAAACCTGCAACTCATACAGATCGACAATGAGGTATCTATGAGAGAAATTTCAAGAGGAGGACATTCAAAGAGGCCACTACTCAGAAAAATGGGCACCCAGCAACTTTTCCTAATACCATCCCACTTTTTCGAGTTCCCTTCAATCCAAATGCCTTTTCAAGAAGATAAAAGGTTTCACAGAAATTTCCTACGAACCGGCGGTTGGAGCCTAATCGGAAGCAATTCATTAAATACAGGGCAAGAAAAGAATGGAACACAAGTCGCTCCAGTGGGAGTACTCTAAGATGAGTCCGAAAAGATCAAAAAATTGAGAAGCATAATAACACAGAAAAGAAATCCAAGCCAGCAGGAGGCCTGAAAATTACATTTACAGAATATGAGCTAAAGATCAAACACAAGAACTCCGCTCAAGGGCATTAATAGGTAAGTTTTGGAATTAAATCCCTCCTACTCTGAGTTAAAGTCTTGGGCAATGCAAACATGGAAAGATTTATTAGATATCTTCTTTATTGATAAAGGTTGTGGTTTCTTTATTTCTATTTTTTCTCAAAAAGAAGCAAGAGATTGTGTGCATAAATGTAAGGCATGGTTCCTTAAAGGGGCGAGTATATTCACTCAAATATGGACACCAAACTTTTGCCCTTAATCTTATCGCCCGAAATTCTTTCCTTTTTGGATTTATTTGCCATCTTTGCCCCTGGAGTATACAGATATAGATATGGTGGACGCCGCGGGAAACCAAATGGGTATATTTTTGAAGCATGACCTGCATGCATTTGATGATTGCAGTCTTTCAGTCCGATTTTCTGTCTTACTAGATGTATTGAAATCTTTGCCCTCTAGCATATCAGTCCTCTCGCGAAATAGTTCTTTTGAAAAACCATTTCTATTGATGACTTCCAAACAGTGGATGAGAAACAGGGGAGCTTAGGGTATTTTGTGTCTCACTGTCTAAGTTTTGTGGGAGATTATATTCAGGTTTGTAAAGATCTTTCACCGGATCCAGAGCGGATTTCCCTTAAACATTGCAATAGTAAGGAAAGCTCTGATAAAAGAGAAGGTACTTATGTTGACATTATAGATAATGCTTGTCATGATCAAGACCCTAGTAAAGAATGTCAAAATATGATTGCATTAAAAGATCAAATGTCTCTTGAAACTTCTATGGTTCATACACGAAAAAAGACATCAACAGACATACCAAATTATCTTCCAGATGAAATGGTGAGAAATGTGCTAAATAATGACCCTCAGATCAAATGTCTCTTGAAACTTCTACTGTTCACAAAACAAAGAAGTTGTCAACAGACATTCCAAATGTACTTTCAGACGAAATGGAGCGAAATGTGCTCAACGATGACTGCCCTGATCAAAATCTTTAGAATCCATTTTTGGGGGACTTACTCAGATTGAAGGATTATTCCTCTTCTCTAGATAGTGACTGTACTCTTTGTATAATTCCAAGTTTCCAACGGAACAGAGATATTTCCAAAATGCAAATGGATTAACAAAGGAAGATTGCGAAACTTTCATGCAAAAGGATGATTTTGAAAACATGGTAGAAAATCTGTTATTGGAAGTAGCAGAGGACAAATTAAATGAAATAGCAGATGAAGTTCTTAATGAAAATTGTCAAAACGTGGAAGAAGAGGTTGGAAATTTTGAGAGGAAAGACTTCACCCAAGTTCAACAAAAGATGGATTGGGTGACCAGTCCAAAGAGGGAATCTTCTCATAAGAATCAGACCAACTTATCTCCTGTTTTTTTGTGAAAACGCCCTCCATTACTCAAACAGAAGTAGGTAAAACCCTGGTAGCTGTCTGCACGCCTATTAGAAAGCAAAGGGGAAGACCTCTAAATAGTAAGAAAACCAAAGAGGAAATAGATGCAAGAATTCAAAAAGTTTTGAACTTCAATATTGGACCGAGAAAATGTAAGGAAGTGGCATCAGCACTAATTTTAAAACAATTATCAAAGATAAGGAGAGCGACCCGTTCTCCAAAGAAGCAATGAAGCTCGTTTCTTGGAATGTTAGGGGCATCAATGCCCCTAACAAAAAACGCCTCATTAAACATCAGATTATGCAGAATGAGGCGGATATTTTCATTTTACAAGAAACTAAGATTTCTAGGAGCATTCCCCAAACTTCTTCAAATCCTGAAATCTTTGGTCTGCAATTCGAGCTTCATCCATCAGTGCCTTAGGGGATTTGGCAGTGTTATGGAAACACTCCAAGGTTTCAGTAAAGGCCATTTCAGTGAATGCGAATTGGATTCTTGTTGAAGTAATTAAATTTGAACTCTCTTTTTTCCTTCTGAATGTATATGCTCCAACGGCCACAGCAAGTAAAAAAAGGTTATGGTCTGTCCTCTCCCAGGTGATTAACAACATTGGCTTGGAAAAAGTGATTTTGGGTGGGGATTTTAATGCAATTTTGTCTGCTGAAGAGAAAACGGGTGGTATAATACCCCCCTCAAAAGTGATGCAGGATTTTGTTGATTTTGTCTCAGATAATGGCTTATATGACTGCATCCCTCTCAATGGCAAAGCCACATGGACAAACAGAAGAAAGGGCTTTTTAAATATAGGAATCAGACTGGATCATTTCTTTCTTAGCCCGCAATGGATTTTGGAAAAGGGTTGTTGTGCAACTAAAATATTGGGGCTTACTGGGTCTGATCATTTTGCTCTAGAAATATCAATTCCTTTGAGAGATCATTTTGTTAAAGGCAAAAGCTCGTTTAAATTTGAGAGGATGTGGTTCAGAGATGTAATTTCTTCTCTCTTAAAACAGTGGTGGATAGAGGCCCCCTATCGTGAAGGGTCCAGAATGTTTCAGCTAGCTAAGAAGTTATCTTTTGTAAAATCCAAAATTAAAGAGTGGAACTCCACACATTTCAAGAACATTTTTCAACAAAAGAAATTGCTGCAGCAACAACCGGAAGAGACTAATGATTTCATTATTCACAATGGGTTATCCTCCCAAACATATTATCATCAGAATAAGGTAAAACTAGAATTGGAAGAGATTTTGTTAAGAGAAGAAATATACTGGAGACAGCGTTCTAGGGAACTTTGGTTGAGAGAGGGTGATAAAAATACTAAATTTTTTCATGCCTCAGCAAAAATCAGAAAACATCATAATACTATTTCTTTTATAAAGAATTCCCAAAGCCAAATTTTAAAAGAAGTACAAATTCAAAAGGAAGTTGTGCCTTTCTTTTCAGATCTTCTCTTTACTTCTCAATCAAATCAGTGTCTGAATCTAATAGAACTATTGGATAGTATTCCTCATTTGGTTTCTCAGCATGATAATGAAAATTTTAAATTTATGTAAACCCTTCACACTAGAGAAAGTAAAAGCACTTGCTTTCTCTAGGGCTCCTGATAAGTCTCCAGGACCAAATGGTTTCACAGCGTTATTTTTCCATAAATGCTGGGATTTTGTTGGGCTTGACATCCTCAATGCACTGGAAGAATCAAGGAGAAATGCTTCTATGCTAACACAATTTAACACTACATTCATTGCACTTATACCAAAGTGTTCTCAGCCAACCTCTTTTTTCGAATACAGACCCATCTCTCTTTGTAATACAATATACAAAATCCTCACAAAAGCAACTGCAATCAGATTGTCTGTCATTATTCCTTCTATTATCTCTCCTCAGCAGGGAGGTTTTGTGCTGAATAGAGAGACTATGGAAGGTGCACTTATAGATCATGAGGTTTTGCACTCTATTCATATTAATCAGTTAACTTCTATGATTGTAAAACTGGATATGATGAAGGCTTATGTGATGTCCCCTTTTAAAAGAGAATTTAACAAATAAATAATAATATTAAAATACAAAAATTAATAATAATTAATAGTAATAAATTAAAATATTAAAAACCTATATAAATGTATAATAATAATTATTAGAATCCAATTAACACATATAGTCAAATGAAATTGGTATATTATTTCCCTGGGTTGCCAGTCGTACATTTCAATGAGGAAGTGGAGGAGACAATCTCTGACGCAAGAATCTGTTTGTTTGATTCTTCTGTACTATCTATGAATATTATGAATAAAAAAACAGCTATTAATTTTGTTAACAAATACAATGATTTTATCTCATAAACAAGAAATACAGTCAACTAAGAAAGTGTGATCCATGCAGCAATTTGATTGGAAAGAAGAGTTTATGAAAGTCTCGAAATATATTTGCAAGGTAGCAGTGTATTATTTGTGTTTATAATAAACAAAGACAAGACATTGACCCACCAGTATGTGACATATATTTCAAGTAATATATACGTAGAAGAAATTATAATGTGCAGCGACTTGTATTTGATCAAGCTAAGATCGATATCCAATAGGAAGAACGATCTCTTTGCCAACAATAGTAATCAATA
>MU226101.1:2223350-2283484 GCA_018584345.1 Thuja plicata
CAATTTGAATTAAAGAGGTATATAAGGCAAGTCAATATGATTATCAAATGGGGGGATCAAAGGAAGAATACGAAGAAAGAAAATACAGAACAATAGTAAAGGAATTAAGTCAGCAAACACAGGTATCAATAAATTCAGGAAATATATATATTCCAGTTTGCATGCCTGTTTCTGCAGACAGATATCAGTTCTGCAGTTATCAACACAAATATATAATTAATATTAAGGCACCGTCAAGGACTAGCCATTATGCTTATGAATATATGAATCAGGAATGTATAGAAACTTTAGTTCTATTAATTGTTAATTAATAAGCAAGGATTATATATATATATATATACAAGTCAAACAATTCTAATTGTATATAGATTAATTTTCAATATTATTATTATTTTTCTGATTTATGGAAGGAAGTGTGTAATGCTGCCAAGGAGGGGCTTGTATAAATCCAAGGAACGGATTTTATTCCAATAGAGGGTAGGGGTCAGCGTTCCATAAGCCTTCCTGATACAGACTTGGACTTGTAAACTGAGGGAGTCCATTCACTGGTCTCTAGGCAACTTGGATAACATTTACACCTTCCAACCTTAAACCAAATAATAGTATGATTGAATATTTAAAATTATTGTTATATTCCTAGAACTGATAATGTTAATCGTGTCCAACCAAATCAGGGGCCATTACAGCTTATGACAAAGTCTCCTGGGATTTCCTCGTGAAAGTCTTGCAGAAATTGGGTTTTAAGAGAATAATGGTGTAAATGGATATACTCTTGTATCTCGGGCACAAAAATTTCAGTTTTAATTAATGGTTGTCCATGTGGTTTTTTTTCCACCTCTCAAGGAGTCAGGCAGGTAGATCTACTTTCCCCTTTTCTATTTATCATACTTGTTGAAGGCCTAAGTAGATTCATTTCATATAAACACTCTTTGGCCCTTTGGAAGGGAATATATATTCCAAATACATCAATCAGGATTACTCATTCAGTATTTGCAGATGACACACTCTTGTTTGGACAAGCATCAATGCAGGAAGCAAAAATGATAAAACGAAGATTGGAAATTTACTGCAGTTGTTCCGGTCAGAAAGTGAATCCTTGAAAATAAAAAAATTTATTTTTCAATGTTCCTAAGGCTATGAATACTCACGTCCAAAGTTATTTGGGATTTAAGGAAGCTCAATTACCTTGTTCATACCTTGGTATTCCTTTCTTTAGAGGAGCAAATAAAGCAACCTTTTGGGCAAAAATAATAAATTCAATTAAGGAAAGGATATCTTCATGGAAATCTAGATGGTTGTCATTAGCAGGAAGAATCTTACTGATTAAGTCAGTTCTATCAACAATCCCAAATTATGTTATGTCTGTTTTGCAAGCTCCGGCATCAGTAATGTTAACTTTGGAAAAACTATTCAAAGACTTTCTTTGGAAAGAGAATATGGATGGAAATAAGAAAATTCCATTAATATCTTGGGAAACCATTTGTCAGTCAAAAGAAAATGGTGGTGCTAATATTCACAAACTTCTTGCAAGGAATTTGAGTCTAGGAGCCAAATTGGCCTAGAACTTATATTCAAAATCCTCTTCTCTTTGGGCCCAAATTATTCAAGCAAAATACATGGACTCCCCTGAGCCTGAAAGATTTTTTACAATGCTAAATCCTCCAAAGAGTTCTACTATGTGGAATTTTATAATAAAAAGTAGGGAACTGATTCTGCCCTATTTACCTAGGATTATAAAATCAGGAAACAAGGCATTATTCTGGGAGGATTCATGGCAAGGTCATCCTCCCTTCTCACTGAATTTGCATTTACAACAAGCCAAGGAAGTACTAAAACAAGTATGAGGGGATAAGGTCAGAGATTACTTCTCGATTTCAAATATTGAAGGAGTATACAAAGTTAAATGGAAAGACTTCTCCCAATTACCTTTCCCTCAAAATCAGAAAATGAATTAATGTCCATACTTCAGTATAGGAAACTCTTTTTCTCTAAGGAGTCCGATGCCTTAATTTGGACCTTAAGCAAATCTAGGAATTACACAGTTAAACAAGGTTATTGATCAATGGTGATGTCAAAAAATCAGAATAGCAAAAGAGAATTCATGTTTTGCTGGCATGAAGCAATCTTACCCAAACTAGGAGCCTTCACTTGGTTAGCCCTTTCAAACAGAATTCTTACAAGTAATAGATTGGCCAGACTGGGTATTGCTGGAGAATTTAAGTGTGTATTATGCAACCAAAAAGTTGAATCTGTCCATCAACTTTCAGTGTTCTTTTGCTCAAGAATGTTGGTGCTGGTTACAAGATAAGATGCATTGGCATGGCCCCTTACCTAATTATTTAGCAGCATTATTAGCTCAATGGCCCCTTACACACATAGAGTCATTCTTTGCTATAATTTGGCTTATATCGTCATCTATGGTGGCTTGGAGTCTGGTGGGAAAGAAACAAACGGATCTTTCGAAAGCAATGTGCTTCTTTGCAGGAGGTGATACAACAAATCAAATCAGCTATCTCGAAAAATGTCAACTCTTACACCTCACGATCAAAATCTTTGTCTTCTATCTTTTCTTCTATAGATTCACAGATCCTTTCCACATGGAAACAGATAAAACTTCCATTCCATGGTACTCTATTGAATAACAAAAACAAAACAGCTGATAGAGGGGCTGTTGAATGGAAGTTATCTGAAGAGCCTTAAGTAGAATTAAACTTTGATGGTTCTTCTAGGGGCAATCTTGGACTTTCCGGTGTCGGTTGGGCTCTCACAAATTGCAGAGGTCAGATTGTTGCTGCATTGGCAATTAAACTCCCAATTGATACTATGGCAGATGCTGATGCTCTTCTCTATGGTTTAAAATAAGCTTTTAAGTTTGATATTACAAACATCCACATTGAAGGGGACTCTCAGGTCATTATCAATGCTCTCATATCCAAAAAGGTAGTTAATTGGAGACTGCAATATGTGCTAGCAGAAGTTTGGAGGCTTCTCCCGAGATTCTCAAATTTCAAATTGGGACATGTCTATAGAGAGGCTAATCAAATGGCTGATTTCCTAGCAAACCTAGCTATTGATATGGCAGAGGAAAAGTGCTTTCTTCAAGCTCCCCATCTCATCCATCTTTGTCAGAATGGCAAAGACATGGCACTACATAAACAACTTGGCAGAGAATTGGATTTGGCGGATATGACTGCCATCATGCAAAATGATAACTAATAAAATATCTGTGAATTGGCTTTTGTTTTGTCATTTTGCAGCTCTTTCAAGTTTAAAACTTTCACTACTTAGCCAAGATCTATGAGGACAGCTAAGTTGTGTGGATATGCTTACCTGGCCGTATTGACATCATATTTCAGCAGGGGCTGTACAAATTCATGCTTCAAATCTTGTGGTCTATCATTTCACTTCAAGGATTCTTTTGCACATTGTCGCAAGGACATTATTGTCCAACCTTGTGATCAAAATAATCACGACTATGGATGTTTTTACATAATTTCACCTTCATTAAATGGTATGCTGGCCATAGATAACATGTGCGAGGTTTTAATTAAATGTCATTCCACACATATTTTGGGTGATTATTCTGGATCTTTCAGACATATCAAAGGCTTTTAAAAGGATTGTAGGCAGTTTTTTGTTCCAATTTGTTTCTGTTGCTCTGTCTTTCTTCTTTGCTCTACCCCAAATATGGCTGACAGAACAATGAACAGTAGGATTTTCGTGCCAATAAGAAGATGGGAAAGACCTATATTAGGGAAAATAACTGCAAATCATTTGAATGTGACTTTCAAATGGGAGAACTGGAGAGACATGAAGGCAATTCACACAATAATAGGGGAAACATTCTTGTCGGCAAAAGCTCCCAGATGTGTTTTCCCATCTCAACTGCTAAGTATTTTCCTTTCTAATGCTTTTGACCTCTTACAGGACATGGGTCTCTTTGAAAGAATTGCATATCACTTTGTGAAAGAGGATTTCATTTTAGGAGGACGATTGGATGATGTAGCAAAGTCATATGATTTGTTCAATGGAAATGCTTGGATTGGTGGTCTGTTTCCAGTCAGAAACCTTGAGCAGAAACCAGCTTTTGTGAGATTGTATGATTCTATTAAAATTTGCCTATTCACAAACAATGTGAGTCATTTTGAGACAGATATAGCACAGTTAGAAGAGATTCTATCTCCATCAATGGCTTCAAACATGTCGCAGGTCTTCTTTAGTCTCTTAGTTGTCCCGTAAATTCCACATACAAAGCAAGGGTTCTCCGTACCTAAATTCTCACAGGAGGAATAAGAAGCACAGAGGTTCAAGGATAAGAATAAATTTGGCGATAATAGAGCAGAGTCCTCAAAATTCAAAGCTTGAATTCATCCTCAAAGATATGTCTCACTCCCAATTTTGCTTGTATATAAAGGTTTGTCTGGGTTTTTATATAGTTTTCTGTAACCTCTTTCCAGTGTCATCTAATACTTATGGGTGGCATTTATTTGCCAATCTTGTCTGGTTTTGGGATTTATCGGGTGAAATTTCAAGTGTTTATCCTTCGTTCTATAGCTGTCAAGGGGAGTTTGTTGGTGGTTTTTCCTTGTGTTCCTTGTTTGCTCTGTAGCTGTCATTGGGTAGCTTTTTCACAGTTGCTTCTTGGAATCAGATCTATGTACCATGTTTTTGTAAGTGCTTCTCCAAATATCACGATGTATCTCATGCTTTATATTAATAAAATTTTCAGGCCTTTGCCTTTTCCCCAAATATATATATATATAGTGTTAAAACATGGAAGTACAACGTTTTGAAAGTAAAGACGGATTAGTGAGTACTGACTGTCTAAATGCATCTATAAAACAATCTCAAGCTCCCAATAAACCAATCTCAACATTCGAACTCATGGGAATGCCAATAAGTTTTACTCTATTCACAAATTTCTTAGTAGGATTTTCAGATTCCATGAAAAATGTGATTTGAAAAATTGTGAACTGCAAACACTCAATTTTGTGATGTGAACCCTCAGCTGCTCCTTTCAACTTTCCCATGTTTGCTATGAAATCCACAACAATCATGATGATTTTTAGAGTTTTTTATTTCATTTATTTATTCTTTGGATTTTTTGTGGGAGACACAAACAAGATGTTTCTTGCAACTAGAAATATCTTTGCATTTATCTCCAATACAAGAAATGCATCCCAATTTCTAAGATACATCACAAGGGATCAAAATGCATCCCCATACTACCCTCCTAGAATTTTCCCTTTTTCCATTCTGTAATAAGCCCAACAGGTTATCCAACCTCCAACTTGCAAATGTTTGTGTTTTTAAATGATTTGGTTTTGATTTGCAATTTTAATATAAAAATAAACGTTTTGCCAGGCAAGATTTAATAACGTAATTTGCAAATATTTAAATTACTGGCAAAGTAATTGCTGCAATATCATTTAGTGATAAATACATTAACATATAAGTGTGCAAACAACGATGATCATACCCGGAAGTTAATGTAAAGGACTTTTAGCAATTCTGGAAATAATCACTAAGTCTGGAATTTTTTATCAGCAACCAAGGTGACTGGAAACTACCACGTCCAGCTAAAAGGAAGCTTTGTAGCAGCAATGTATGAGCCTGCAGATAACAGCTGGTAATAATTGCAATGGCTTCCACAAAGAATCTGGAAATACTCATTAAAACATTTGCCTTTAAAAACCCTTGTTACTGTAGCGTTTTACTATTCACGTGCGCTGTAGCGTTTATTGTAGCGGGTACTGGAGCAGCCACAAATCTGTCAATGTATGCTTGTAATCTATATTAATGGCTGCAATTAAGAAGCTAAAGGTTTGCACTTAATAAACCTTCAATCTTCTACAAACCCTTGATGTATTTCTTCAATTTGAAGTACAAATAGAACCTCTGCATGAAGCTCTCTCAAGCAATAATATCAGTTGGTATCTCGCAGCCTCAAAATTGCATAAACATTGAAGAGATTCGTACTCCAATGGCTCAAGATGACTGAAACCCTTGTGTATTTCTACACATCTCACACATTCAAAAAGCACAAGTATAAAATATCTTCATGAATGAATTCTATTTTCTTTTTGGACCCTTCTATAGCTTCTCCAAGTAAGTCGACCTCATAGGGAGTATTTGATTTGCATTTGAAATCCACTTTTAGGTTTTTGATAAAAAACTTTATATTATCTCCTCAACCTAGGCGCTCACTTGTATGCAATTAATAATGTACTTTAAGTGGGGCATTAATTGAGGATCATGGCCCCATTGGTTATAAAGTACACTCATTTTATAGTTTAACTTTATGTTATTTAATTATCATTAAAGTACTCTTCAATGATAATTATTCATTAATCCTTTAATATTTTGCCCAACCAACTGAATATGAGGTTAACACTGCAACTGAGGCCTGTCCAGGTGCCTTCCTACAAATAGAAACTCTAACTCCCTGAAATACTAGCTTACTATAAATAGTAAGTGACCCAAATTGAGTCCAACGAAGGCCAAACCTGAAAATATACTGAGCTCTGACGGAGAATACACACTGATCTCTGCCAAAAGGGGACCCTCTATCCATTTGTCTTAGCCTACGAGGGCCAATGATAGGCTAATCCAACAAACTCTGATGCTAGCGAAAATGGGGACATTACACATTCCTTGGCCCCTTGCATGGGGCCTCATTTCCAAAGAAAGTAGCATGGAGTGCTTCCTTGAGAATCAACATTCTCCAAGGTTGAATGGTCTAAAGGGAGACCTCTCCACTTCACCTTGAACATTCAAATCACCCGATTTAAGAGCACCTTCAACTCTTTCCCAATAATGCACTATGATTCCAATAGAAGCTCTCTTTCCTTATGGGAATTTCAATTTGCATGACAACACTTCACCTCAACTTCTTCAAAAAAAAACATGGAACGCATCATGGATTATGCCTTTATTTCAAACATCTAGTGCACATGCCATTATCACGGCAAAATATTCTAGCGCATTCCAGCGATGGGCATATATAGGTTAGGGGTTAGGCTGGGCTAGGCTGTAACCTTTTCATGGATCCTAAATGGCCCATACTATCTAAAAATACAGCTTTTTATTCCTTATTATTTTTAAGTGACATGCTTATATGGTTAAATATGGACAAAGACAATATCACCAACTACAAAGTTGGAATGTCATACATTGATCAATTTGAATTCCTCTTGTTTGCACATATTGTTGAACGCATCTTCCCTCTAAGAACTACCTAGTCCAAAGGTAATGGAGGCTCTTAAACACGCACCCTTTTTTATAAGAGTCGTGTCAATTGTAGAGTGATAGGTGGTGTTGTACCAATATTTATAACATCACTATAAATAGGTAGAAATGGAAATATGTATAGTGACATGGCCTATAACACAAATTGCTTTGCCTATGGAGCAAATGGATCAAATATCAGTAATTTGTCTTTCTTTAACAAATATTAATTGGTTGATTGACATCAGCTTGCCAAGCCAACACTAACTATGGATATTATTTTATAAAACATGACGTGTAAGGCAATAGGTTGAAAAAGCTCCAACAAGAATGCACTATAGATTTTGGGTGTCGATGTCAACATAGTAGAGTTGATCTTGGGATCTCCATAGATTGGAGCACCGTTTGACAAAATTGAAGTGAAATCCATCGCAACTTGGCACTTTATCTGGAACAAAACAAAAATTCACATTCTAATGTTTATCCTCAGTCATTCATTTCATGCATAGATCAAAATATTGCCGATACAACAACTTATCGCAATAAGTTACGCCCGACGATAATATACGTAACTTTATCACACAAAGTATCACCGATATTTTGAGATTTTATCGCAAAGAAAAACCCAACTTATCGTCGATATTTCGGCGCTAAGTTGCCAAAATATTGGCCGCAGTCCGCTAATAGGGACAGACGGCCCAAAAATCATTCATTTGACATTTTCTAATTTCCAAAGTGGTGTTTGGGAGAGGAAAAATGGTTTGAAGGAGAAAAAACGTGATTTGTAGCGTTTTAGAGCAATTTGTTTGCAAAGAATTGCAGTCCAAATCTTATGCCCGCCTTGTAGTTCATTGGGTTGTGAACGCAATTTGAGCTTGTTCGAGGCCATTCATAGGAAGAAGAGGAACAAGTTAGCACAAAAACGCCTCAATGACCTTGTCTTTGTGCAATATAACCTTCGGTTGTGTGTAAGAAAGGCAAAGCGAACGCCAATTGGTCCACTTGATTTGGATGACATAGATCCATACTGTGATTGGACATCATAGGAGAAGCCTTCATTGTTCACAGAGGATAAGATCTACGATTTGGAGAGGCAGGCTATGTAGGAGGGTGGATTCGCAGTGGGATTGGATGACATTTGGGAGGATGAGGACATTAAGGAGGATTCACATGATGAGGAGTCATTACCAGTGTCAGCACCATCTACATCCAGGATGGAGGTCGAATCACAGCCAGTTGTGCAGAGGGAGGAGGCACAGGCACAACGAACTTCTAGGGCTAGACCCCCTACCACTCCAGTAGTTTTTACTAGAGCTGATGGGAAGGGGAAGAGGAAGATGTAGACTATTTTGATGTTGTGCTTGTATTTACTTATAGTTTTACAAAGACAATTTGTTATTTTTAGTTTGCTTCAAGGTTCAGACTATCAGACTATGGCCACCAGCCATCAGCATTCCACATGAGGATGTGATTTTGCACCCTATTTGCATTTATATATATCTAGACTCAGCTTCTTTGGTTTGTTTACTCATTTACTGACTCATTAGATGCATCTCCTCATTGAATTTTGCAAAAAAAATGCATTTATAATTAAATTCAAGCAATTTTAAAGTTCCCAATAATTTCTCGATAAGTTGTCGATTTATCTCCGATATTTGTTTTTGCCCTTGGCGATAAGTTGTCGATAACAATATTTTGAACTATAATTTCATGCAATACCTGCAAAAACAGCCTTACAATATTTTTGTGTAACTGTCCTTGAGTTGGACTTCAATTTTCACAAGTTTCTATGAGATGTTATGAAAAGAAAAATAAGTGACATCTACCATGTACATCCTCAAATTTGTCAGATATCCTGTCATTTGATTGCTAAAATACTGGATGGAGTTGGTTTATGTTTATAGTACTGATTTGTGGAAGAATGTGGTACTCGGTCTCCTTTTAGAAAGCATGTAGTCCTAGATTTCCTGGAGCCAATAAACCTTTTCCTTGCTTTAAAGTTGGTCAATAATGATCCATGAAGGGATAGAACGTCCCACTAGTCTTTCATATGCAAAAGAAGGGATGGAACATCCCACTTGTCTTTCATTTCCCCAAGAAGGGATGGAACACTTGACTTTATCACTTTCACCAAAATAAGACAAAATGCTCCAAATATGACTCTTTAGAATCCATGCAACTCCTCATGACTCCACTCTGTGCTACACACATGACCTTTCATGTTCCCCCTGTTAATTTTGTACCTGCAGGAGACATTTTTCTCATCTAAATTGATTACTTTAGTATACAAGATTGTGTCTATGTGATTTTGTTCATCTTTGGAGAGCTACATCATATTGTACGTCATTATTGTGAACAGTTTAGCATATCATTCCTTATTGTCATACAATTATAGTCATAGTTGGCAAACTCGCAGAACCGAGTTTTTATACTTTGAGTTTTTCAGACTTTAACTCGCGAGAAAGACTCGCAGAGTTTTTGAGAAAAACTCCCCGAGTACTTGGCGAGTTTTTCTCAAAAACTCGGCAAGTCTGATGGAAAAACTTGGCCAGCGCTATGCATAATCGCATAAATGAAAAAAATGGCACAGTCAAGTTCATTTTTATGCTAAGAGGGGAAAAACAACTCCCGACGCCTTTCAACAATTATAAAAGTCATTTTTGGCTTCGCGGGGCGCTGCCCCGAAACCCCATCTTGGGGGCCCTACCCCCAAACCCCCATTGAAAAAATTTGGGGGGAAACCGTGCCGATAGAAGGGAAAAATTAAACTCCGAGTCTAATTGGGCTCCATGTAAAAACACAATCACGCCTAGTGCAAGCTTCTAGGACTAGACCCTCTAGTTGTACCTCTCCCTTAGTTTCTACTAGAGCTGGGAAAAGGAAGATGTAATTGTAAATTTGTAATGATGTATTTACTTTTAGTTTTACAGAAACTATTTACTATTTTGCTTCAAGCCATCAGCATTCCTCATGAGAATGTGATTTTGTACCCACTTTGCGTTTAAATATATCTAGACTCAGCTTGTTTCTTGTGTTCTCATTAATTGACTCATTGGATGCATCTTCTCATTGAATTTTACAAAAAAATGCATTTCTACTTAATTTAAGCTGGTTTTTCAGTTCTCGAGTTTTTTGTCGAGTTTTATCCGAAAACTAGCCGAGGTTTACCCGAATTTTTTTCAGGCCTTGGCGAGTTTTTGCCGAGTCTGAGTTTCCAACTATGGTTATAGCAATGAGGTTTTTCAATTGATTCCTTCACCATTACCGCGAATCAATTATGTGACACAACAATTTGATTATGAATAGGCATATACGTGTTTGTCCTGTCATGTATGATTGTATTTCTTGAAGGCGGCCGATAATCATCAACTCATGCGCGTGTATGGCTATGTCAATGCTGAACAATTCATATGGGTACCGTCGGTTATCATATGCAGCATCACCATCATTGTTATCGTAAATGTTCGTGGCTTCAATATGAAACTGTTTATCCATGTGTTGGATTTCGTTCTTTGATGAGATTAATTGAAGTCAATGAAGAATATGAAATGACTCTCATTTGGTAATTGTCGTCTGTTCAGGTGCCACGAAAAATGAGAACTTGTAAGGTCGTTTGTTTCACATGAAAAGTCAGAAAATTGGCATTTTGGTGGTATGGTCCATTTGGTTAGATTGTGATTCTTGTTTGATGACTATGAGCTTTGATCATTGGGTATTATTTTGTTCTAAGTGGTTTTGTAGCATGGTGACTTCTTTTGTTACTCAACGACTTGTAATTTCTGAGTATGACGTTTTTGAGTGTTGTTAAAATTATCATATTTGCAGTAGCAGGGTATTGAAAAGTCATTTTTTGTGATTCTCTCAGCGACTTCAAGTATATGATCACTCAATTGTTGAAGCGATATTTTTTTCCTAAGTCTATTGTTATCATTGTGAAGTTTCAATAGAGTTGTATTCATAATCACAGTGTTGGTGGTCAGCGTACGTGTGTTTCAGTATTAAGTTCTTTGTTGACAAAAGCTAGTGTAAGGTTTTGTTCATTTTGTATAGATTGCTCAAAAGTTGTGAGCTCTATACTAAGACTTTGTCATTATTATCTAAGTTGCCGATTCGGGTGCGGATGCGAATGCGAGAATCGGGTGCGCAGATGCCTGAAATTTTTTTTTGAGGGATGCAGATACGTTTATATATATATATATATATATGCAAAGAAATACTATATATTATATATTACTATATATTATATATTATATATTATATATACTATATATTACTATATATTATATATTGTATTTTAAGTGGCAAAATATACTATATATATATATATTATATATATTATATATATTATATATACGATATACTATATATTACTATATATTATAATTTATATATTATTGTTGAAAATTGATAGCATCGTTCAGATAATTAATAAATAAAGGATACATATATGCACATATTAATGTATATGTAATTACTATTACATATATATTAATGTGTACATTATTATTGATATCTAATATTCATTATCTATTATAGATATCATTGTTATAACATAATAATGATAATTATTAATTATCATTACTGTACTATACTTGAATTGAAAATAAAATATAAATGTAAAATATAATATATAAATAATATCTATTAATATTGATCATATTATGATCAGCATATTAATAAATATCATATATATATTAATATTTATTATAATGTAAACGATCATGTTTATCTTCGATCACATAGTGATCGGCATACTAATAAAACCAACGGTTATGAAAACCCGTGTGCATAGCATATAGGATGTCGACTATATGTCGACGGGTTTAATGCGCCCGATTTAGTTAAGGATGGTCACGCCTATGATAGGCATGACTCCTTGAGGAGTCACGTCTATCATAGACGTGACCCTTACATATTAACATATATATGCAATGAAACCAGCGAGTTTCAAAGACCCGAAAGATACAGAAACCAATTAGTATAAGAAGTGTCTCATAAATACGAGAACATTCTGCAAAATAGTTGTAATATAATATTCAGTACTAACATCTAAAAGAAGTTTATCATTCTTTTACATGGTATCAGAGCGCTGGTTCTGAAGGATCCAAGGGGCTGATAAACTTGAGTAATTAAATTTTAGATTGAATACATTTCATTCCCAATGGCAAGCATTATCATATTCAAGGATAGGCTTGAGGGAGCAGACAACTTTTGATCATGGAAGTACAGAATCATAATGATATTAAAGGAACATAAAATCGAATCTTTCATTAAAGAAGACAAATTAAAACCAGAAGCGGAACCTGACATATCAACTTGGAATGAAGGAAATGATAAAGCAATGAAGATCATCATCGATGGAGTTAGAGATCACAATGTCCCAATTTTAATAAAATACGAAAGAGCATATGAGATGTTCAAAGCACTACAGAAAACTTATGAAATAAGTAATGCAAGCAAGAAATTAGCCTTGAAGAGGGAGATACAATCAGTTCATACTTCATGAGAGTCTCGACTTTAAGAGATAAATTATCAACGCTTGGCTATGAAATCGATTGTAAGGAATTATCATTGATCGCATTAGATGGTCTGCCTGAATCTTGGGAGACATTTGTCTCAGGCATAAGCACTAGGTCTAAATTTCCAAAATTTGACCGACTGAGAACAGATAGCTTACAAGAGGAATCAAGGCTAGACAAGAAAGGACTAAAGAAGAAAACCATTGATGAAGATCTCCATGTACTAAATGTGGATACTACAAGAACAGGAAAAGACACTTCAAGAAAAGGAAATCTAATCATGAAAACAATAAAAGAGATATGTCCAAAGTGCAGTGCTTCAGATGTGATAAATATGGACATTATGTATTCAATGTCCATACAAAAAGCATCAGGCTACGTTCACCAAAATAAAGAAGCAAAAAACTAAGGAAGAACCTAAAAATGAGAAGTTTGTGTTCTACTCTACACTTTCAAACCAAGTCTCAAATAAAAGCACCTAGGTCACTGACAGTGGTTCCTCGAGACATGTGACGGGATTCAAAGAACTACTAGACTCTATGGTAGAAGAATCCGATGAGGAAGTAACTATTGGAGACGATTCAGCTTATCCAGTAAAAGGTATTGGGACATGCACTATCAAACTAAAGACTGGTAATTCCATTCAACTTAGTGGAGTACTATTTGTACCAGGTATCAAGAGAAACCTAGTATCTATATCTGCACTTGAAGATAATGGATATAGAGTAACCTTTATGGATGGTAAAGTAAAGGCTTGGCCAAAGAACTCTACTATCAAAAAAGCCCAAACCATAGGTAGAAGGCAAGGTTGTCTATATGAATTATGTACATAAACAAATCAAGTCTTAATTAATGAAATCGCTAACACAAATGAGATATGGCATAGAAGACTAGGACACTTAAACTACAAAGCCCTATCTTCTCTGGAAAAACTAGTCACTGGTTTACCAAAGCTTAAACAATACCACCCTGGTGCATGCAAAGGTTGTGCTTTAGGTAAAAACACCAAAGGGGCATTTCAAAACAGTTCTAGTAAAACAGACAATGTATTAGAATTAGTTCATTCAGACTTATGTGGATCAATATCTATTCCATCAATAGGAGGGTGTAAATACTATGTAATCTTTATTGATGATTTCTCCAGGAAGACCTAGATATATTTCCTTAAACATAAAGACTCTGAGGAGATCCTAAAAATGTTCAGACTTCAAATCACTTACTGAAAACTTTTCTGGAAAGAAAATCAAGACCCTGAGGAATGATAACGATAAAGAATATACATCAGACATTTTTAAGGAATTTTGCAAAAATGTCGGAATTAAGAGGGGGTACACTATTCCTTACAACCCTCAACAGAATGGGGTTGCTGAAAGGAAAAATAGAACAATTATTGAAGCTACCAAGGCAATGCTTCTTGATCAAAACCTTGACACATCTCTTTGGGCAGAAGCATCAAATACTGCAGTATATATTCAAAACAGATGTGCACACACACTCCCACATCAATAGTAAAACTCCTGAAGAAATTTTCTCAGGGACAAAACCAGACATCAGTAACTTACGGATATTTGGTTGTCTAGTATACATACATGTACCCAAAGAAAAGAGAACAAAGTTAGAACCATCTGGAAGGAAAGGTATTTTTGTAGGATACAGTGAAACCTCAAAAGCATACCGAGTATATATACCTAGTCAAAATTAGATTGAACTAAGCAGGGATGTAATCTTTGAGGAAGACATAGCATTCTCTAGAGCTAGAAATTCCTTAGAACCAGAAACACATGCCTTTCCAGAAGAGGAACTTACACCTGAGATTCAGAGGGAGTATCCTGGGGAAGAAGAAAATGAGGAACAACTCTCAACATTAGTAAATCCCAAAAAGAGACCTCTCTGGGCCACTAAGATAATAGAAGAAGCAAAGTCTTATGGAGCTCCTTCAAGGACATTCAAGGAAAGTAAAAGACCCGCAAGGTTATCTAGTTATGTAGCCCTAATGAGTGAACTCTCAAAATCAGAACCTGCAAATGTTCCAGATGCTATTCAGCAACAAGTATGGAAAGATGCCATGACAGAGGAATATCAGTCTATTATAAAGAATAATGTATGGGACATTGTGCCTAGACCCAAAGAGAAATCAGTGGTCACTTCTAAATGGTTGTTCAAGATCAAACATGTTGCAAATGGCAGTATAGAGAAGTACAAAGCAAGGTTTGTAGCCAGAGGCTTTTCGCAAAAGGAAGGGATTGATTATGAAGAAACTTTTCCTCATGTTGCCCAATACACTTCAGTTCGAACAGTCCTAGCCATTGCAACTGCTAAAGGATGGAAAGTGCATCAGATGGATGTAAAGACTGCCTTCTTAAATGGAACCATTGAAGAAGTATACCTAGAGTAACCTGAAGGTTTTGAGATTCATAATTCCAAAACTCATGTGTGTAAACTAAAGAAAGCTGCTTTATATGGACTTAAACAGGCTCCCAGAGCCTAGTATGAGAGGATTGATAATTATCTTATGAAGTTAGGATTTTCCAAAAATGATGCTGACCCAAATCTCTACTTCAAACTAAGCAAAGTTGACATGTTGATATTGATCCTATATGTTGATGATCTATTGATTACAGGAGAGGATCACCTTATTCACCAATGTAAGAAGGATTTAGCCAAAGAATTTGATATGAAAGACTTAGGCCTATTACACTACTTTCTTGGCTTAGAAGTCTGGCAAAAATCAGATAGTATCATCTTGAATCAAGGAAAATACACACTTGACATATTGAAGAGATTTGATATGTTGAGTTGTAGACCAATGTCATCACCCATGGAAACTAACGTCCATAAGCTAAAGGAAGCAATAGCAGAATCTCCACCAGCAAATGCTACTCTATACAGGCAGATAATAGGTTCCCTAATGTACTTGGTAAATACCAGATCAGATATTTGTTTTGCAGTAAATGCTTTAAGTCAATTCATGTGTGAACCTAAAGAAATTCATCTCGTTGTTGCAAAGCATATAATGAGATATCTTCAGGGTACAGTTACACTGACCTATGGACTTAAATATGAAAAGACAAACTTGGATCTTCATGGATTAACTGACTCAGATTGGGCTGGACGCGTGACCGATCGAAAAAGCACCTCAAGATGTTGTTTAAGTTTGGGATCAGCTATGGTATCTTGGATTAGCAGAAAACAATCTTCAGTGGCTCAAAGTTCTACAGAGGCTGAATACATTGCATCTTCAATGGCTACTAGAGAAGCAGTATGGCTCAGAAAACTACTTGTTGGGTTATTTGGTAAACCGTTAAAACCAACTACCATCCATTGTGATAACCAGAGTTGTATCAAGCTATCAGTGAATCCAGTGATTCATGACAGGTCCAAGCGTGTTGAGGTTCCTTATCACTATGTTCGAGATATGGTTGAAAGGAAAGTGATTCAGTTGAAATATATTAGTACAGGAGATCAAACTGCAAATATTCTTACCAAAGCACTTCCCAAAGTGAAAGTTGATCACTTTAGGAAAAATCTTGGTATGATTGAAATGTAACTTTTGATTTGTATTAATATAATAAAGATGTTTAATGGTCTCATCCATCCTGTGTACATTTCTGAGAGGTGACGACTTCTTAGACAATGAACACTTGTATTTGATGTTACAAGGTGACGATCTTGTAATGGAGATTCGTTATGGTAGACATTTTGATGTCAGTGCACATACCATAATAGGGTTATATGTAAGGGGAATGTAATGTTCTCTAATTACTATATCCTTGTATCACGATCTAAGGTGATATGAAAACCAGGTATCACGATCTAAGGTGATTCCTCATATCACAATCTAAGGTGATATGAAAACTAGGTATTACGATCTAAGGTGATTCCTCATATCATGGGTTAAGGTGTTGTACAAAACAAGTATCATCTATATGATGATTCCTCATATTAATAAGATATGACAAGAAAGGTGGTATATGGAAAATTATCTTCCCTAGCTAAGAGGGAGTGTTGAAAATTGATAGCATCGTTCAGATAATTAATATATAAAGGATACATATGCATATATTAATGTATATGTAATTACTATTACATATATATTAACGTGTACATTATTATTGATATCTAATATTCATTATCTATTATAGATACCATTGTTATAACATAATAATGATAATTATTAATTATCATTACTATACTATAATTGAATTGAAAATAAAATATAAATGTAAAATATAATATATAAATGATATCTATTAATATTGATCATATTATGATCAGCATATTAATAAATATCATATATATATATATATATATATATATATATATTAATATTTATTATAATGTAAATGATCATGTTTATCTTCGATCACATAGTGATCGACATACTAATAAAACCAACGGTTATGATAAAACGTGTGCATAGCATATGGGATGTCAACTATATGTCAACGGGTTTAATGCGCCCGATTTAGTTAAGGATGGTCACGTCTATGATAGGTGTGACTCCTTGAGGAGTCACGTCTATCATAGACATGACCCTTACATATTAACATATATATGCAATGAAACCAGCGAGTTTCAAAGACCCGAAAGATACAGAAATCAATTAGTATAAGAAGCGTCTCATAAATACGAGAACATTCTGCAAAACAATTATAAAATAATATCCAGTACTAACATCTAATAGAATTTTATAATTGTTTTGCAATTATATATTGTTTTTTAAGTGGCAAAATAATGCCTTTTTTTTCTGGGCAATGGCCCGCGGATGCTCTGTGGATACCTACCGAAAGCGCATCCCCAGGCATATGGATGCTTGGGATGCGCTTCCGGTCGGCATCCACAGGGCATCCACGCCAGAATCTGCTCCCGCAAGCATCTGCTCCTGCAGTAGCCATGCCCAAGGACGCATCGGTATCTTAGATTATTATTAATAAAGGAGTATTTTTGCGTGCGGCTGGGTTTTTCCCTCAAGTAGGAGAGTTTTCCCAGGGTATCTTTGGTGTCCTTATGTTCTGTTTTATCTGTTAATTGTTTCTCTGCTATTCTGATTCTATAAATTTAACATGGTATCAGAGCGGGTCTAAGTAAAGATCCAGAATCAAAATAGGACAATTGGGAATTTAAGAGATGCAAGAAATGAGGAATTCATATGAGAACATGTAGTTGAAGAGCCTTGAAGGGTAGAATCTCTGAAGAAGCTTCTTACCTGGAAGGATGTGCTGGTGTTCGAATTTTTCACTCTCTGTCTGCACTATAATTTTGTGATGGCGAAAGATCTATTGGTGGATTGTGAGAAAATTTAGGAAATAAAGAGATAAGTATTTTATGATTACACCTTTGTATATTGATCATGAATTTTATGTAGTTAATATTAATTCATGTTATAACACTAGTGATAGTGTATGCTTTTAGCATTGATCTGTATATTTCTCTTCATGATAGTTTGATTCTAGGAACTATTACTAATCTCTATAAAAGTCCTTCCAAGACGGATCAAGAAGCAACAAGATGATGAGAGATTACATGCACAGTCATGCAAGTTGTAGAAATGAACATGGGGACACTACTTGCAGCCATTGGACTGAATTGGTGACTCATAACTTCATTAAAGAGGAAGAACCTATACAATTTGTCATTATGATTAGTTTCTTTGAAGAGGAAGAAATTATATTCAGAGGGAGACTCTTCAGCTACAGAGAATATATTTGCACAATCAATCGGAATTTGAATTGGTAGCTCCAGAATAGGGTGATCTGGAATGAGGTCGAAAAGGACAGTACTGGATTCGAGTATGTCAAAAGTTCTAGAGGTGTGTGTTGAAAACCATTCCTCTAAGGCAAGAATTGCAAGCAATCTTGTACAAGGAGGTCAGTAGGTTGATGCAAGTGCTTGAAGATTCAGAGGGAGCTTGTGTGGAGAGTGCCAAGTCCTTTGCAGAGAATCAACAAGCTTGTAGCAGTGTGACTGCAAAAGCTCCTTGTTTGATCAATAATTGGAGTCAATTAATTTATAGTGACCGTGAATGGGATGGGGAAGGGGTCCTTCACCGTAACTGTGTTGAGGCATCGAAAGTCTACACAGATCCGAATTTGATTTCCTTCCTTCTTCAGAGATATGACAATGGGGGACACACACTCGTTGGTCTGTACTTTGAAAATAATCTCAGCCTCCAACATACGTTCAATCTCCTCCTTAACTTTGGCAGTTTTTATTCATTCGGTACGGTCTCTTCCGTACTGGTACAACTTTTGACACTAGTGGTATGCGGTGGACGCACAACTCTGGCGGTACTCCTTTGAGGTCTTTGTACGTCCATGCAAATACATCCTTATATTCCATGAAGATTTATAATGTCGTTGCTTTCAATACTGGATTCCAATCATCCCCTACTAGGATGATTTTGGGTTCCGTTTCACTGCTAAGATTCACTGGTTTGACTGTTGGCTCTTCGTACTGCATAGGATGTGTTTCATCAAAATGGTGTTGGGGCTTCATCTACCTTGGCATTTCCTTCCTTGTATTCCTCATACTCCGGAGGGAAGTTGTGTGGCTCTTCCTCGACGCTCAGCATATTGCATGACGACATGAACATCTCATAGTCCTCCATTTGCCAATGGAACAGATCATTCATTGAATCCGTGTCATTCCCGGAGCATTCCTCCAACTCTAGCACACCTTCATCATTGGGTTCCATTCTACTCCTTCCTTCATTCCTTCGGTCATGTTCCCCTTCGGATTCGGACTGAGAGGACGAAGCCATTTCCTCACCCACCAACTGGGTACGAAGATCAATGGTGAACTTCCTTCCCCGCTTTCCATTGAAAGGATATTCTTTTTCCAATTATGGTTGACTTTTGTCGTTACTAGCCGACCTCTACCGAGTATGGCGGCATAGCCTTTTTGCTTGAGTGGTATTACCACAAAGTCCAACACGAGTGGTTGTGTGCCAATCGTGACTCGTTGTGCCATCAACATCCCGAGGAGCTTGATCCCATGTTGATCTACAGCCAATAGGTTATAAGGTTGTGGGCCACAAGGTCGGCTTTCCTAGTTTTTTCCACAATGCCTCCGGTAGGACATTAACTCCTGACCCACCATCTACTATGGTATATGTTAAGATGGTGCCAATAATGCCCATCTCGACCACTGCAGGGTGTCTGCGACTATTCACAGTCAACAACATTGGATCTAGTGCGGATCCTCAAGGGACATCCGTACATGTGGTGTTTGTTTGTGTGGCCATTGTACCTAGCAACATTGTCCCCAAGTGAGCCATGGTGTAAAGGAGGTCCTAGATTTTCACTGGTACCTCCATATGCAGCATTTGTCGTAGAATGTTTTGTTCTGCCTCCCTCTGGTCTGAGGTGCCAACCGTCTCCTGTGTGTCCTTTTGTGCCTTCATGGCCCTTTTGATCTCTGCTCTAGCTTCTCGCATCCTTTGTTTTTCGGTACGAGGGTCTGGATATGTGGCTTGCTTTGTTTGCCCTCGGGTGATGGCCAGTATGTGTTCTGTACTCGTGCTTCCTTCGATGTCTATCCAGTTAATGCCGAATTTTGGGTAGTTGGCGTCTTCGTGGTCGTCGAGGCCACACCAACAACATAGCTTCTGGGCAGTGTCTCCTTTGTCACAATCTCGCGCAAAGTGACCCCATTGGTTGCATGCCCTACACTGGATCATTGGGCGTCCTTTGGCGTCATATTGTATTTTGCTTCTGGTGTTGTTATTGTTTCCCCTTCCGCCTCATCGACTGTCTCGGTACCCGCCAAAAGATGCATTGTTGGTTGTGTTCGTCGCCCTCGATGTGGATGGCTGCTCTTGGGTGAAGAGCACTTGTTGGTTTCGTAACTTCATGTTGTACGGGCATTCCTTGGTGGAATGACCCATAGTTTGACAAATGTCACAGAATGCCTTCTTCAGACAGGAACCCTTCATGTGGCCATTTTCCTTGCATTTCGTACACCACAACTCATCTTCGCCTTTGCTTGTGCTTCCTTTCATCGTCTTGAATTCCTTCAACATCCTTTCCACCTTCTGTAGAGCGTGGACTTTTCCGTGCGACTCCTCACCGCTATTGCTCTCCTCTGAAGAGTTATCTTCATCAAAGGATGACTTACTTTTCTTCTTTTTGGAAGTCTTCTATTTGCTCTCAAAGTCCATTGCTCGATTATATGTGTCTTCATATAAAGGAGGCACAATCTTCATCTTCTTCTTCAGGGTGGATTTTAGACCTTCAACGAACCATCTCTTCTTTAGGGCATTTGCCAGTTGACTATCCATCTTTCTGACTAGCTCCTTGAGTCTTCGGCCATAAGTACGCACGGCCTCCTTTTTTCCTTGTTTCGTCCTGTAGATTTCTGAGACAATTTCATTGTCATCTCTTAATACCGAAACTTTATTTGAAATGCTTTTCGTAGTTCATCCCATGTAACTACTTTTGTTTTATCAACATCGGAGTACCAATCGATGGCTACCCCTCTCAGAGTGGCAGGAAACTGTCTTACCCACTCTGCCTGGTCTACTATTCCGTTTGCAGACCAAATGGTCTCACACGTGCGACAGTGTCTCACGGGATCTTCCTTTTCGTCACCAGTGAACTTGGGTAATTTTTGTTTATTTGTCGCCATTGGTACAGTTGTCGGCAGTGGAGATTGAGTTTGTCCACACGCGCTGGTTGTACCAGAACTCCCTCCTGTGGTGGATGCGTTGGGTGCGTTGGGTGCGTTGGTACATGGCTGGATATTTTGTCCTTCTTACGTCTGTGTACTGAAATGAACCCTTGTGTTAGGTGTGGGAGGTCCTAACATAATGTCTTGACTATCGTGCGCTTGCGTTTTTTGAACACCTATAGCCGCACCGAATCCTCTCCACTTCTGTCATAGATCTCTTCACCCTCCGTATGGGTTCCTCCTCTCTCACTCCTTTGGTTCTCCCTGATCTCTGTTCGCGGTTAAGCGAGAGACCCTTTAATCGGTGTCGGGTATCCTCCAGGAGGTCTATCCGTTGTCGAGTCTCTTCGATCAACTCCTCCAAACTTCTTTCCCTATGGTGTTCTAGCGACACGTAGCATTCTCCTTCGGCTTCTGCACCTTCCATGACACCTCCGCGGTCCCTCTCCGGCAACCCTTCGGGTGGTTGTCCTTCGGCAAGTTGCCTTAGCCTTCGTCAGCGTTCTGCTTGTTGTTCAAGGATTAAAGCTCTCTGCATGGTATCACATTCATCCGATTGTGCTTTCTTATTTCTATCTTCATTTAATAGATTGGGCATCAAATCAAAACATGATATATTGAAAATAAAACACTGTATTAATTCATGCTTCGTGTACACATGTTTGTCAGTAGTCTGACATTATTACAAAAGTGTCTTCTTTATTCTTTATTTATTTTGCCTTCAAGAGAGTCAAGGTTCAGTGATTGTTTCCCCTTCGTTGGGTCCCATCACGTTCCTCTTCCTCGCGGTGATTGTTCTCTTCGTAATGATGGAAAATTTGTTGCCGTCGATGCTCCCTCTCGATTTCTTCCCTTCGGTTCCTTTGTGCCAGGGATGTCTGTGCCAGTAGACAAGGAAGGTGCTCCAACAACCGATTGACCACCCGGCTCACTTCGAGAGCGTCCCACACTGCACCCTCTGGAACTTTTGCCTCTGTAGCCTCTCTCCTTACGTACATCTCAATTGCCGCCTGTAACAGGATCACAAAATCCGAGGTCAAAGCCTTTTCTCCCTCATAGAGTTCACGCGGTCCGTCATCATCCATGTTGGTGCCAACGTTGAGGGGTTGGCCCATCCTCACGCCATTAATCACTTCCCAGATTCGACTAGCAACGGTGCCAAATGTTTACCTCCTAGGGTATACAGGAATTAATACATGCTACTACTAATTACACAAAATATAAGTGCACAATATATTAGAGAACTGTAAGGTATTTCATTAATCACAAACAAGTTACATCAATGTATGCATAACATATTATCACCAGAATGTAACTGTCTTTCTCTTCCAACCGAGAGAGTACATAAGCCACCCGAAGGGGTGCAACTGAAGCGTCGTGACATAACCACTTCCCTTCGGTAGGTAACGACCAAGACATAACCACTTAATTACATAACTTCCCCATACATACAAGATTACGGCTAACACTCCTCAAGCTCTCATATGACATTCAATTTAAATAGAAATTCAAACAGGGTCAACATGTGGTACAACAAAGAAAGCAGATAAAACAAAGCAAGACGAAATTGAACATTTAGCCCTAAAAATTCAATGTACATAAGACGATTGAAAAGTAGCAATTACATTTATCACTGTACATTGAAATTTGAAAGCAATTGCTGATAAACAAACAACGAATAAAATATCCTGTAGGAATAGATGTCAAAAGGAACTAGCCAACTTTTAATGACCAGAATGAGTTTATACCCAAAATATAAAATCCTCATTGTAATGGTACCAACCCAATTATGCCCCAAGTTGAAAATTAATAGGGCATCAAATCAAAGGTTAGCATCTAGCATTAACTATAATTTTTGCCTTGGATAAAATCTGATATAAATTTGCAGTACCTATCAAAAATACACACATGAAAGTACACTACAAACATAGCTCTGTCGCCAACTTTCTATATGATTGTATTTCCATAAAACAATTTTAATTTATTTTATGCACAGTAAAAAAGAGTCTCCAGCAGAGGACTCAGTTTAGAATTGTTTTGCTGGCAACAACCAAAGCTATTAGAAATTAGCAAATCCAGGTTAGAATGAACAAGTCCAAGATTAACAAATTTCTTGAAAATTTTATCAAGACTAAATGAATCTCACATATTTTGCTCCCAATCTTAAAAGTTACAAGAGAGTTACTCTTCAATTATTCATACCTCATGAATGAGGAAAGTACCTCCAAACCAATTTTTTTATAGGCAAACATGTACTGAGAAATCTGGTTGGTGGATATGCACGAAATTGGTTTTATTTGACAAAGATTTACCATAGAAACAAATCTCTAGCAGCCAAGGAAAGTTGCAGATAAAGTGAAAAGTGTCAAGGACTTATCAATGGCCACCAATAGCATGATATGATTATTAATAGAAACATGGGTTCATGCGTAAATCAACAACTGCAGGCAAATCAATATCAAAAGAAGCCTGAAATTAGAACCCATGGAACAATTCAATGGAAAAAAGAAATACATTGTTGAAACAGGAATCTGATTATCAGAGAAGCTCAGATGTTGGAAAGAAAAAGATCAAGGCTCAAGATTATGCCTTTGCAAGCAAACTGAACGAACCTTGTGCATACCTTTAAGAATACAAAGCACAGAATGTGTTCAATATAGGTTGAATTTATAAGTTTTTCAGAGGCATGGCATATAGCTAAATTATAGAAGTTTGCCAAAAGTATTGCATAAATAATATAAAGATGTGAATACTGTAGAAAATGAGACCTGTCAATCAAGTTTATCAATTAAATACCATGCAGGCATGCCTGCATAGAGTAATTACACCAATCTTTGCACGAATAAACATGCAGGAGTTTACAACATCCAAGAAAATCATTAGGAATTTACATTTTTCTATGCTATTTAGCTGCATATAGTATAAGTTAAATGAAAAATAAAAATTTAAAAAATACATGATAAGGACCAGATTGGCAAGTTTAATGAAAATCTTATGCCCTTTTGTACAGTATCCACAAAACTTCAAAGCGAAGTCAATATTAGTACAAGGTCAAGATTAGTATGTACTCAGCCTAAGTTGTGATTCATGTTAGTGACTAACTTCTTCAGACTTTGGCAGTACATCTCCAATGCTAGGTTTTTCATTTGGACCTAATAGTAACCCTCTTATAATGGTTTGAACTTTGCAATAATAAAACATTGAAAGCAGTCGGTGCATTTAAAATGCAGTAATTTGAGACTCAGTAATACAATCAACTCTATTATTCAAATGACAGAAAATAATTTGCATGCAAAACAAATAACAATTGTGGTCTTACAGGATGGAAGTTCAAAGAATTCACTGAATAGATGTCATTCTGATCCCTGTGACACTTGAAAGTGAAGTTCTTACTTTGCTGTGCATCCTCTATGTGATGAACACCAACTCTTCCTTCAATGGATCCCACCTATAGACAACGCAGTTTAAAAAGTTCTCTAAAATATAGAATAGCTCAATTAAATAATTCTCAAATAATAAGATGTTTTAAGAACTATTCACAAACGCAAAGGCACAGCAATTGTCTAAATCTAGAAATGTTGACTTATGAAAAATTTCACCAAGAACCATGGCTTTATTTGATGAAGGAAATAGTCACAACAGAGCAGTTTTGATTCACTTACTGCCTAGAATCAGATCATAACAGAACTTGGTGGAATAAAATGCAAACATTCTTAAAACGAAAATATCCAAGTACTTCATGCTACTACTTGCTTCAGCATTGAACAAACCAATAAGTACACTAGAGGCGTGTCCAACAGTAACATAAAATCTTCACTTTGAGGTCACTTGAACTCAAATAGTCTGTCCCACAATTAACACAATCAGATATGCCTAGCTCATGAATTTAATACAAAATATGATAGTAGAAACTAAGAATCAACACTATTATGGTATGTCTTACTTATGTTCAAAATAAATGACATTCAGGAAGAAAAAAATGCTATGAAAGAGAAGCAAACACAAAATTTATACTGTAAACCTCTTAAAAGGCTAAAAATCAGCTTTGGTAGTAGCAGTTACATTGCCATTGAATTATTACTATACGCTAGACAAATATAATAAGTTGTAGAAATGTGGAATGTAAATCACCTTTCCTCCACTTGGTTAAATACACACCATTTAGTGGCACGAATAAAAAATCGAAAATTCTACTTCTCAATATTCTACAACACTCAAATCTAACTCTCATGATAAGTGTTAGGATGTCATCCTCATGCACTATGAGGTCCCAAAAGCAGAACTATAAGGAGAACATCAAACTGTTTGCATCAGATTCTATCTACTAGCATTGGACAAAACACCCAAGCCAGCAGTTTCATAACTGCACCAGGTTGAATACCAATATTTTTACTCTATCATACTTGTTATTTTTGAGAGTTGTGACAACTGAAAGTGATATCTTTGATAAATTTTTATTTTTCCCTACATACCCTACGAACGCATCCTTGCAAAATTGGATCCGTTCCCTATAGGGGGCATTTCAAGGATGCAAAAATTAGACGAGGGATGGCAAAGAAAACACTCAATTCTTTTTTCTTGGGTAGGTGAAGCAAGTGATTCATAACAAGCAGCCTGATTTGGGATTTTATGAGGAGCATATTAGGCACATTATAAAAAGGCAATAGAACATAATGAACACTCCATGAAAGCCTACACTCTAAATCTCAAATGGTATTCAGCAAGGCTTGGGACAGTGCCTCCATCTAAGGATTAAAAGGAGAAAGAAGGGCTCTAAAAGATGTATGTGATGAGGAGCCAAGCTTTCTTAGAACACATTGGCTCGCATTCATCGATCTTTGTGGTCCAAAATTCAGCAAACCAAAGGCAAGGGAAAATAAAGCTGCATTAACTAAAGCCAACCCTATTGGATGGTGAACATGGCATGGTGAGGATGCATCAGAGTCGAAGATACTTGCAATTCATATCCTTTCATAGGTCGCTAGTTCGTCTACTACAAATAAAGATTGGGCAACATAAAAGTCCTCCAATCAATCAAGAGAAACATGCTTACCTCGTGACAATCAAAAAAGCTAGTGGTCGTCCATAGTGCTTTACAACTTCACAATCAACACTCTTGAGTATCATCAATCTCCAACCACACATAGTGACGTTGATTCTAAAGATTCATCACAAGTTGATTAGGCATAGGTACAAGCCAAATTGATTGGGGTTCCATTGGATGAGGTGTATAGTCTGCAAGTAATAATATAAGATAAAATAAATGTAATTAAGTTTTGTTACCGACAATTGTTAGTTAACTGGTAGCTACTGACGATTGGCATTCTAACCAAGCATCGGCCTACCTATATATTTCATATTGTACATGTAATCGAGGACCGCATTTATGAGTTCTTGTATACACTGCATATCTGACAAATGTGAATAAAGCTATATCTTTATAAATATGTTCGAAATTTATATTATTTTGTTCTATAATTCTAGTTACCACCAATTTGCATTCTCAACCAACATCGGCCTACCTATATATTTCATATTGTACATGTAGTCAAGGGCCGCACTTATGAGATCTTGTATACACTACATATCTTACAAATGAGAATAAAGCTATATATTTCTAATTATGTTCACAAGTAATTTATATTATTATGTTCTATAAGTCTACTTCCATTTATTGTATAAATTTGTCAAGTAGAATACAAGAGTAAACATTTGGTCTCATTACCAATTTGAACTTGGCAAAAAATAATTCAAGGACATGAATCATGGCAATCTAAAGGTACAGCCTGTTAACGAGCATATACAAACCAATGAAGAATGAGAAGACAAACTGACACAGAAACTAATAAATATGTGGGACATCTCATTAAGAGAGAACATTTAGAGGGAAGCTCTCACCAAGTAAGTCCCTCAAGATGCCATCTTCAACAATCTCACCGTTAGCAAAGATGTTATCGTCTATTGCACAGAATGCTAAGGCTTATTGAATATCACTTCATCATCCTTCAAAACGTTTGGGAAGAGAAGTGTTAATGTGAGTTTTATGCCACTACAACATGCAGGATGAACACTTAGTATCCTAAGATAGAATACCAAATATTGAATCCTCTCTTGAACAAAGACACCACGTATGCTAAAGATTGCAAGGAAAGATCATCGAGGTGACTCCAAGGTTCCTTCTAATTGTGGATGCTCACTCAATTGTAATGATGTAATATGTTGGTATCACAAAGGGACTTACGCTAGTCCACTTAGGCTTGTCAACTTAACTTACAAATGATATGGCAATTGAGTGCAATGAACTACTTCTAATTGACTTATGAAATAGCTTGCATAGCTTGCAAGTGTGGATGAAATTTTTAGGAATCTAAACTACGTCTACTTCGACTCTAGGATGCAAGAGATCGTGAATATCCTTGTGACTCTACTAAGCTTGGTCTTGTCATCAACTCCACCAAACTAGTGCAATGTTCTAAGGTAAATGAAGGATGTTCAAAGTTTCAAACTATTACCATGACACTAACACCATCCATAGATGCATATCAATGTTTAAGCAATAATTGAAGTTAAACTCTTAAATATGTCAGTTGACCATGCAAAGCAAACTTATAATTAGCAAGCAGCTAGTGGTATCTATGCGATTTCAACAAAGATGCATCCACAATTACTCTCATCCAATCTAAACTACTGAAAGAAAATTCTTAAAAAAACTAAGTACTCGAAGCGAATTCTATTCTAAATGAGGAATGTAAGGAACCATGCAATACTCCAAAAAGATCACAAGTATTCACCATGCTAAGACAACAATGTATATAGAGCAATTTCGGCAATATATTAGCAACAATTCTCCAACAAAACTCTCTTTACAAATGAGGAGAGCAAGCCTTATATATGGAGCTCCAGTACAATTTGTGGCCAAGATTAAATCAAGATCAATGGCCCAAATGAAATCCATCAAAGCCCTAATTAGGGTTTTTACGACCACTACTAACAAATATAAATGCTAAACCAATTACATCAAAGCATCACCATGTGGGCCAATAAGAAAATTACATTGCTTCCAAGAGCCAATAAGAAAATGGGTTAGGTAGAAACTTATATGAGAACTGAGAAGGCACCAATCATTGAGCCAATGATAAAGTGCCACGTGGGCTTACATTAAATCTTCTTTTAGAAGATAATTTCCTTTGACTTTTTCCCTTTTGGCAAATTCAATGAATTTGGACATAATATTGTTAAGCTCTCCCACTAGAACACTTGGCATGATCTAACTGGTTGAAAATGACTAGGCGCCACCTCAGCATGTTTATCTTATAAACTTGATAAATATAAACTGATGATGAGAAAATATCTATCGATACTCAACATTATCAAGTCCTCAATTGTGATGGCTAATATTCTCAAATTGCTTCATCTTCATGCATTCTTTCCTGTCCTTCGAAATCCTTCACCTTGAAATCTCCTCATTGACATGACTTGAATTTGCTTGTTCTTGAATTCCTGATTTCTTGGCCTTGATCTTCTTGAAGTGATGAGGTCTTTCATGTACTTGGATTATTGCTCTTGATTCAATTGAACTTGGATTCCCAAAGGAAATTCAAGTTAATGATAGTTCCTCTTTACTTGTAGACTTGTCCATTCCTGGTTCTTTGTTGTCCATCCTTAGCTTTGATTTTTGCCATCCTCAGCTCCTGACATATCTAACTTGCCATACAACACAGTCCATTAGACATTTTCATTTTAATGTTAGTGTTACAATGATTAGTACTTTAGGAATCACACCTTTGATAAAGATGTTCAGTGAGTTCCATATCTCTAAAATTCTGATTTAATCTCAACCAATGAAGATTTCAGACTTAAATAGTTCGATTACAATCATAATCTTCAATAGAAATCCTTATCAAAATGCACATACAACCTCTCATATCCATCGATTACCAAAGGGAATCATACTTACCTTGCTATGTATGAAAATATTCTAAGTCTTGATGCCTAAATTTGGAGATATTTGCCCCTAGAAAAGCCTGAATTTCACTTCCTAATTCAATTATTCTGAACCTATGATTTCTAATGACGGGATCTGGACTTGTTCTTGAAGTAATCCTCAACCTTTTTGAAATCCAACAAGTCTGCAATTAAAATTCAATGCCTTCCTAACAACCTCGGTTTATCCAAAATGGCTCAATGCTGGTTCGAACTTGGTTTGATTTTTGTGGAATATCCTTCAAATTATGATTGCTTTCATTCAACTAGCTGCCTTGATTTGGTGAACTCGATCTACACTCCTTGGTTTCAGTCTGCAATTATTTGAATTGGACATTTGATTTAAATTGGGGGTTGAAGTGGCTCCAACACCCAATTATATATGTCACTATGATCAAAGGGTGCGCCTCCTTATTAAGGCCGACTTGGCCTCTTGAGGAAAAAATTTTAATTCAAACTTATCTCTTCATTTCCAAATTGTGGCCCTTGGCAACTAATAAAATTGATCCTCATTTACTTATTTGTATTTTGATATTGAATGCTTGTTTACCTCTCAAGGCCGACTTCACCCAGCCACTTACCATTTCATCGAAATTGCAAGCCTTCATTTGCAGATCGGAATTTGGACCTCTATGTGGCAAATGCCAAAATTAGTTTTCGGAAATATCATGTCCATGTGGCAAGTCGAGTTTGATAGTTTCATGAGTCACTTGAAAAATCAGAATTTGGCCCTCTATAAGGCAAGAGGAAATCGGATCTTGGAGCTCCATGGGGCAGATCAGAATTTGAGCTTCTATGTATCAAGATGGAAGTCGGAAATCAAGCCTTTATGAGTCAAATCGGGATTGGCATGTCTAAGTGGCAAGACAAAATCAGAAATCATACCTTCATGCCACAACTCGGATTTCAAGCCTTTATGTGGCAATGTAGAACTCGGAAATCAGGCCCTCATGTGGTAACTTGACTTTGGAAGTCTCAAGGCTATGTATCAATTGCAAATTCAGAATCCATGGCCTTACATGTCAAGTTGGAAATGGAGCCTCTATGTGGCAAGTTGGGGATCGTATTTGGCATATCTATGTGGAAAGACCTTCGAACTTGACAAAGGTTATGTGGCAAATGCCACCAAGTATCACTTGGATTTTATGAGGTTATGTGGCAAGGTGGAAACTCTGATTTCAAGCCTCCATGTGTCAAGTCAATTTGGAAATCTCATGTGATCATTCCGATTTGGAGTCCTCATGTGGCAAGACAAAATCGGAATTGAGAGCCCTATGAGTCGAGCACAACTCCAAAATCAGGCCTTTATGTGTCAAATCGGAAATGAGAGGGTCAAGTGGCAAGTCGGATTTGGAGGCTTCATGTGGTCGAAAATCTTAGCTCTATGTGGCAAGGTGCCAAATGAAGACCTTTCAGACTTAGCTTGATCATGTGGCAAGACCATTGAATTTGACAAAGGGATGTGTCGAGTGCCACAAAATTTCACTCAATTTTGGCATGCTAATGTGGCAAGGGCCACATTAGGTAACTCGGAAATTTAGGTTTGATGTGGCAAGGTGCCACACGAACAGTCATCATGCATTTCAAAATTCCTTAAGCTTAAACTCGATGCTTGCCAATTGGAAGTTGATTTACCCTTGATTAAATCTTGATGCTTGCCATGAAATGGACCAAACTTGGGCTCAAACTCTCCACTAAATTCGCTTGACATAATTACTTTCACCAAATGACTAAGTCAAGGTTATCCTTCCCTAACCCCCTACAAACTTCATGTTCTTCCTTTTGACCACTATTAATCCATCCCCATAGTTGATCAAATCTAATACTCCTTGATTGCTTTTCCTCTCTCTCTGTAAGGCTTCGGTACTTCAAAGTATCCTCCTAACCAATATTTTCAATTTCAAGAGACTTGCAAAACCTTAAACTACTGCCAATCTACTCTAGCACCTAAACCTACTAAAAACACCTACGAAAAGAGGGGGTCCCGATGCCCAATGGGGCAATGGTGTGAAGACCTCACAACAAAAATGATCAAGAGAAAAGAAGGCAACAAAAATTGCAACGGTACAAGTAAAGAACCACCAGGAAGAGGAGTCGTGTAAAGGTCTGCCCTTGGAGTAACTGATTTGTTCTACTTTTTTTTTTGTTCTCAACTGTTCGGAATAGATATTGGATAGGCAAACCACAATATATATATTGTTGGGAATTAATGTTTACTTGGATTAATTTCCTCCTTTAGTCTCTTGTAGGAATCCCTACAAGATGTTTGTCCTTTTATGATTTCTCACAGCTCATTTTCTTTAGTCCAAATATATTTGAAATATTAGATTTCCTCCTTATGAGGTGACACATTGGACCCACATAGAATGCTAGATGGCATGTCTAGACTTGGGAGTTACTTTGTAACTCCTCTCTATCACCACTATATATTGAGCTGCCTCTCTCTTTTTCTTCCATGTTGTTGTAACATTTTGCATCCTTGTTCTCCCTCTCTCTCTCATTGTAATTTCTTTAGGCTTTTGCCATCTGCATAATATAGGGGTTTTTTTTCTTTGTTTTTGCCGCTTACAAATCTCGTGTCTCCTTGGGTCTTGGTGTACATGCTCTTCATTTGGGTTTCTTCAATGGAAACATTTGCTTTCAAACAATAGCTCTTGATTAGTTTATTTCTGATTTTCCATATTATTATTCATATATATATATATATATATTGAAAAGACAAGGAAGAAGTATCTGTAGTGCTGCTAACTAGATAACAACAACAATAATGAATTCGAACTTACAAGCTTCTTATTTCTATACCAGTACTTCTGAAATACATGAACAACAGATTATTACAATGCTTTATCAATTAATAACAACCTTCTAATGTACTGGCTATAATATCTATTGCTGCTACAGCAGTATTATCTCCCAGAACCCTTATCGCTGCATTCCAGAAAACCGCAGTCATGTAAAACACTCTTACCCAGCCAAGTATGGCTCCTTACAGTTGGGGTTTCAGACTGTACGGCAGTAGTCCAGGTTTGTACAACACATCCCAGAAAAGCTTCAGACTGGTACGGCACCCTTTATAATATCCCTTACTGAATTGAAACCCAAAATTTCACTTCCTTTCCCCTCATGGAATTTTGTCAAACAGTTTGCATGATTCAAAATGAGAGGTTTCAGTTTGCATTGAAATGTTTACATAATGTGTTCACAGATTTATTCAAAGACCTCTTTTTTTAATCAGAAGCAGTTCTGGACATTGCTATTGGGGATATATAGTTTGCACAGACTGTACATAATAGAGATTAATCTTATTATTGCATACTGAAAATGACAGTAGAAGCTACAGAATGTTTCTGACCTTTGGTTGCCCACATACATATGGTGATCTATTGATGCCAAGTAACACACTGGAAAGTCCTACCATATCTTCACGCCTCATTCTTCACCAATAATAACAGTTTTTCCGTTATGCATTTCGTCAAACAGCTGTCATGAAAGTGTAATCGCAGTCTCAATTCCAAGAATGAATGATAACTTTACATCTCATGTTGCTTTACTAGGGATTAAAGACTTCTATGACACTAGCATATCATGAATTCACCACAGTAATCAGAAAATAAGGTTAGGCACTTTGAAATCCTTTAACTATCCAAATCTGTTAATTGTATTGATCGGATATTTTATTTTCTTGTGCAAAAGAAAACTGTGTTCATTAGCTTCCGAAGAAAGCCAACTCCCATCTTTCAAATTCTGAAGTATAAGAATTAGATATTCTTTATATCTTGACTAGGAGTCGCCCTTCACAACAACACCTATACAGGAGCCTTCACATTATATCTGCTACGAGATATAAGAGGAGTGTCACCTTGGGAACTCACGGCATTAACTGAGCCTTGGTAATAAGCATCATTTGAATTAGTTTGAACTGCCAAATCCGATAAGTGCGCTGGAGTGGTTTGCTGAGACTTGAAAACTCAAACAAAGAACTCATTACACTTCATATCGAAGGCATCTAAAGGATTTTCATGCCCGGGATAATAATAAACAATATTCCTCACTTATTTTCACGTGTATCGAACTCAGCCAGTTTAATATTTATTTTCAATGCCCTCAACAAAACACTAAAGTCTCTCAGATATATAATATTAAGAACCAAGTAATTCTATAAGTGGTGATAAGTAAGAACGTATGCTCTTCCATGCTTCCATGAGAAGTAGTACTAATCTTCTTATATCTGCATTTGGGGTTGGGGAGTTACGGTGGATGAGACGTGTCTCTTGCTCCATGGTAATCATTGTTTACTAACCACGTTTAGTTCAAAAGATGATGTTATCGGGTCTTTTTCCCACTAACATTGAATGAATGAATGAAGAGTTTTACTAACGTCCACGAGACCAAATGGCCTAAGGAACCACAGATCACAGCCCTAAGCTAAATCCATCTTCTTTTCCATGTCCGCTCTCCTGCTATGAATCTTAACAATCAAACTAGCGTCCGATTGACCTTATCCACCTCAAATAAACTTTGCATGTCGTCGGCCGTCCATATGTTAACGTACAACGCCCGAATGTCATCATATGTTGTGCATTCAATGAGAAAGTGTCATTCAGTCTCAATCGCCCCCGTCTTGCAGAACCTGCAAGTCCTCTCTTCCCATTCCTCTTTGGGCCTTTTCCATCTACCAGTCTCGCACCTGAGGTGATGCGAACGTGTCCTTAACTGAGCCAATAATATCCTAGCTTTCCCTTTAATAGCTGCCCCCAGGTAAGCTTTATCATCATGTTCCCGGCTGGGGTTGAACATCTTAATATAGTGCTCCTTTTTCCGTCCCATGTGATTAGTCCACATGGCAGTCTGAAATTTACCTAAGACAAACTTCTTTATTTCCACATTGGTATTAGGACAATCTTGAAACTTAATGTTCCACCTACCCAACCAATTTATGTTTTGTTTCATCCAAGCTTTCTTTCTACGGACTAAACCCTCCTTCATCACAATTTTGGGCCAACGTTGGTTATCCATATTTTCAATTTTCTTTAAATAACTTAATAACTGGGTTATTGCTACCGCCTCTATCGGAAAATACCCGCCTCCGCTAATAGAATTTCATAGGGCACAGAAGACTTGACTTTGAAATTGCTAGTAATTAAATGTTTTTGGATTCTCTCTATCTGTCTCCACCCACAATTTGTCATGCTACCCCCCCAAACCTCACAACCGTAAAGAACAACTGGCGTGACAAGCAAACCAAAGAGATTTTTCTTGGTTTTCCAGTCCCAAAGCTCGACATTTCTGCATCTATTCTGCAGCAGATAAGACGCCTTCCAACCCCCCTATATCCTTTTTATCTTACAAGTCTCCCAGTTGAGCCTATGATGGATGTCAATACCCAAGTACTTGTATTCTTTCACAGTCTCTAACGGGCTGCCTTCGAAAAGGAAAGTAGTGTGTTTTCCTTCCTTTTCAAAGAAAAAATCATGATTTTAGTTTTAGTGATATTCACCTGCATCCCTACTTCCTGACAAAAGTGTTCCAAAGCCTCTAAGTGATCTCTCAAACCCTGCTCCTTTTTTTATATCAAAATAAGATCATCGGCATACAAAAGAAGCTTCACCACATACCCCGCCAACTGGACCCCCTCTCCCTCAATTTTGTTTAGCCAAGTTTCTAATTTGTCAATGTATAAACCAAACAGAGTGGGGGATAGGGGACAACCCTGCTTCACACCAATGTCACTGCCTAAACACTCTGACATTCCCTCTTTGGTTCTGATTTTGGCTCTAACTCTCTCATAAAGTCTATGAACAGCCGCTCTATACACATTTGGAATGCCTAATTCTTCCATTCTATTCCACAATTTGTCTCTAGGCACAGTGTCAAAGGCTTTTTTGAAATCTACGAAACAACGGTACGCTTCCTCCTCCTGGTTGTTCCAAACTTTCTCTATCAAATGTTGGAGAGTAACACAATGATCAATAGTAGAATGCCTAGGTCTGAAACCCGCTTGCCCTTTTGCTCTTTTTCCTTCACCTTTTGCCCAACTGCTGATTTTGTGCTCCACCATGCTCCCAAAAAGTTTGCCGAAGAGAGGATTGACCATAATAGTACGATAATTAGATGGGTTATTGACGTCCCCACTCTTAAATAGGGGAATAACCATACTAGTTGTCCACTCTACCGGGAAACCATCTTGAATGACCTTGTTAAAAACACCTTTTATGTGGGGGGCAAGAAGCTCAACTCCCCATTTTAAAAATTTTGCTTACAGCCCATCGATGTCCCTTGCTTTACCATTTGCTAACTTTTTTAATCCTAACTTAATATCATCCACAGAGAAAAGCTCCATGGTGGTGTTCACAATGTGAGGGGATTTTTTCTCTTGGGTTCGCTCATAAAGGACCTTTGCATACTCTAACCATTGAGCATCTGTAATGTTGTTTTCAGTTTGCTTCTTCCTCTGCTGTAATTCTTTCCAAAAATCTTTGAGTTTATGCTTCCCAAGTGAAATCAGCTCCCTTTGTCTAGCCTTTACATATTCCTCCTTTTTAGCTTGGATCAATTTTACATATTTGCTCGTCTTCTTTACTCGAATCTTTCCTTTTTAGGGATCATTTGGCAGCCTTACACTCTTCATCATACCATGGATTAGCCAGAAAAGTATTCGTTGTTCACTTTTTATTGCGAGATCTTTTACATTCCCCTAAAGCCTTATGGATAATAGGAATCAGAAAACTACCTCGGACATGCACAAAATCAACATTGGCCCTTTCATTAATCAAGATACTGCCCATATCAAGAAGTTGTTCCAGAGCAGCGTTGAATATATCCCTGTTTTCCTGGTTTATGAGAATTCTTCCTTTGTTAACAGTTGTTTTTTCCTTGTGGTGATCGAGATTATTATGCAAATTATTTGAGACCGCATCCAACCTAATATAGAGAGGCATGTGATCTGACTTCATCTCTATGGGTCCTTCTCCAATGTCGAACTCTATCACTCTAGAAGTAAGATTCTGTGAGCAGATCACGTAATCCACCACACTTTGCCCATTATAAGTTTTGCATGTGATCCCCCAAGATGTTGGCCAATCTTCCATGATGTTGCATATAACCATGCCAAAGAGACTACATAACCCCAATAGTTTTGCCCCGAAATGCGAAACACCTCCATTGCTGTCTTGGGAAGCTCTTTTCCACGAGTGAACATTGTATTCTTCTAACCAAGGAGGGTTGTTCTCTCCTTTCTACCCATTCCTCAAGTGTAAAGATTGATTGTTCGCTGTCCTTGCATTGAAGTTTCCCACCAACGAAATTTCTCCCATACCGCTGAATATAGAAATATGTTTTTTTAACGTAGCAAAAGGGTCTTCATTGTCTAAGTTTCTCCTCTTATAGAATTTAGAATTTTTCGGTGCAAAGTAGCAAGCAGCCAATCTGAGAATTGACTCTCTTAATGTTATCTGCAGCCATATGTATTGTTTATTGGGATCCTCTTTTTCAACTTTCACACATCCGTACCACTCCTTTATAAACACTGTAACTCCCTCGTGCCCTTTACCTGTTTGATTCTCTTTATTCCAAACTGAAAAAAATTTGTAACCTTCAAAGTTCGGGACCATGCAACCATCGTGCTCATGAGTTTCCACAAGGATAATAATATCCTTCCCCTCTGCTATGGGCCCCAGCCCAAGACCTCTTCTCCATGGATAACCTCTGCAGTTCCAGCTTACAATACTTAAGTGGTCCTGTGGAGCCCTTAGTTCCTATTTTTTATTCGCGGAATGCTCATGGATTTGAGCTTTCCCATTTATCATCCGTGCCCACTTTCCTTCATTTCTTGTTGTCTTAACTTTTTCCCACTCTTTCCTCTGTGCTTCCTGTTGGGCCAAAGTTAGATCTTCATCTAAATAGAATTGTGTTCCTCTAAGCAGCCCTCTATTTCTAAAAAATACTGTTTTTATCCTCTATATTTCTCAAGATAACTCTTACATGTCTGCTCCTTCCTCCATCAGACATCTTTCCTATCATGTTTGCTTGTTGAATGCCACCTGTCCATTTCAATTCATCCCTAAGAAAGTCCCTTACTAGAATGTCAGTCCTTTCTCTTTCCCCGAAGTCCTTCAACCCTTTGATAACGATATTTGCAGCCTTGCCCCGTTTGTCTTGTTTTTCCTTTATCTGAATTTTGATTTCCTATTCAATAATTCCCTTTTGCTTGTTTGTCGAACCGTTTACCACCCATGACCATGATTTGGCCTCTTCTATTCTTTCTTTCAGCTGAGATTCTTTAGATTCTATGTTTGCTAAAGCTGATTGAATTTCCTTTAAATGCCTAGAGTCCTCTTCTTCCCTCACTGTTTCTTTTCCTTTACTCCCTGTCAATCTTAGTTTTTCAAGTTCCTGTCTTATGATTCCGAGCTCTTGCTGTCCTAAATCCATTTTGCTCTACATACATGAAATTTTCTCTTTGAGTTTCTTGTTCTCCCTTTCTATAATGCTGGTGTATTCTATCGTTTCCAACACTTTATTCTCCTCTTCCCAATTCCTTGCTTCCAGAGTTTCCATCCTCTTCTTTAAGTCCATGAGCTCTTCTACGTACAGCTCTGAAGACCACAACAGTAGCGTTGAAGTTGGACTATAAAAAATATTGTTGCCTTGACTGTCTTCATTGCTGTCCCCTTTGTTCACCGTGCCTCTTTAACCCAGAGTCGAATTCGATTTGTGAGTCTTGTTGGTTTCACCTTGTAGTTCTTCTTTTTCTATTTCTGAAAGTGATGCTTGTCTCAGTTTAGATTGAAAATTGTTGTCAGTGATTCCATTAATTCTCGGAAAGATCATCGCAAAACATTTTTTATTCGTTTTCTTAAACTTCTTGTTCTGCCTGCGCCTTAGAATACTTTTGTATTGCTTTGCATTAACCAATATTAGCATTTCATTCGAATTAGCTGCTTGTTTGAGAAAATCTGCAATAACAGGTTCCCAAGCCCCTGTTAGACTTTCAATTGCTGTCAAGTTCTCAAATGTTGAAGGCCCACATGAAGATTTTTGGTTCCAACCCTCCTGGAAAAGAAGGTTCACCGTTAGATTCAACAGCTGAGCCTGATGCTTCCAGTTGAAACCTGCCCCACCATCAGCATTCGGATGAGGTAAATTGTTTCCTGTTGGCAACTGGGACCCCTTCACACTCAGATCATGGCAAACCATTTGTAGGCTACTGTCTAGCTTTTCGGGGCTAGGCCCCATAGTGTCTAGTTTACTGTGTCAAGTGTTGAAATAACCCCGGTTTTGCCCCTAAGTCTACTGATAAATTCCATCTTGTTTGGAAGTTTTCCTTTGACCAGCGAATATAGTAGTGTTTTGAATGACCGAAGAATTTTGAATGGGCTTTGGAGACGAGATGAGAGAAAAACAAAAGATAGAAAAGGGGAAAAAACAAGAGACAGGCACACCTTACCACTGTCTGGACCCCGTAAAGAATCCTTGGAGCCGCCTGAGATGTAGGCCCACCCTACCACTGTCTGAGATTGTGGTCTTTACTTCAAGAAAACCGTGCCCTGCTCTGCTATTCCCGATCTGCCCTGCTCTGCTATTCCCGCTCTTCTCTTCTGTAAGCCACGATCGCCTCCCACATCCTGGCCCCTGTCTCTATTGCACGGTTATTTTCTGATCGCACACAATCACCTCCCTTGTTTAAATTGCCCAATGGCAAACTTAAAATTTTGAACAAAAGCAAAACTATTTCGAAAAAAATAAGACAGTCCAGACATTACAATTCAAGTCCTAAGTAACCGACTTGTGAATCCCATATAGCTAGATAAGAAGAGAGATGTATAATTGGCAAAAAGGAAATTCTTTTCCTAATAACCACTCATACCACCTTGTTAATAAGTACATAAAAATCACGTGGTTCATATTACGTACTTATTAACAAGGTGGTATGAGTAGTTATTAGGAAAAGAATTTCCTTTTGCCAATTATACATCTCTTCTTACCTAGCTATACGGGATTCACAAGTCGGTCACTTAGGACTTGAATTGTAATGTCCGGACTGTCTTATTTTTTTCGAAATATAATTATAATTTAGTCTCTTTTATAGACTTGATCATTTTATTATTTATTATTTAATTCAACATTATTTAAGCTTTTATATTTTAATTTTTATATCATAATATTATATATTATATTATTATTTCAATAGTATATTATATTATCATTTTAATAATATATTATATTAATAATATATTATTATATTTATATATTATACTGTTATTTTAAAAATATATTTTTATATTAAGAATAGATTATATTATATTTTTTTATTTATCCAATTTTCTTTTATCATTACTCTTTATTTAATAAAATTGTATTATTTATTATTAAATTCTATTTCAAAATGGGGACATCACTCCCTTCACTTGATTTTCAGACCCATACAGCTCACTACGAACTTGTACGGCACATGCTCAGCAGGTACCTGTTGAGATGCTTTCATAACGTCACCCCATTGCAAATGGGGACCCTCTCTTTTTCGCTTGGGAGTGGAATAGTTGTCTCAGGTAGCCTCAATTGGTGGCAATTTCAAAGCCCTCGAATCCAAAGGCTAAGTTTGAGCAACCTATAGGTGCAATTCGCTTGCCCTTTGGGAGTCGAGGCCATGAGGTAGAGTTGAATCAAGGCAGCTAGTACATGGAACCTATATGATGAACCTTAGTCAAAGAGTCAAGAGCCTGAGGAAAGTTTAAGTTTTCACCTTTGAGAAGAGATGAAGGGTGACTCTTTGGGGAATGAAGGTAAGTATGATACAATCAAGAATGGAGAATGAAGTCTGATTTGCACCAAGTGTGATCAATGGAATCCAAGCAAGCGAAGACAAGTTTGAGATGAAAGTGAAGACACCAAAATGAAGGCCTTGAGTTTCTGATTGTAAGTGAAGGAACGGGAAAGCAAGTAGATAAAGATGATCAAATTGCAAGACAAAAGCCAAAATGATGTCAAGTTTGAAGGAAAAAAACCAATGACATAGAAAATTTTAGACTCTTGGCTGAGCCCAAGAAGAGATTGGAATCCGACCTCCCTTGGGGCTCACGAGCCCAAGAGCAGGTCGGATTCTGACCTGCTTTGGGGCTCCACACCATGAGCCATGCATTGAAACCTGGACCCACCCATCCTTGTAGTTTGACAATGAATCCACCATTTGCCATTCGATCCTTGGGAGGAAGTTGTTGAGTTTGACCGAGGAATAGGGTGAATTGAAAAGCAAACATTCAAGTTGCCAATAATGGGAGTGAAACAAAACCAGATCAAGTCAAGATGATGATGATGGAGAAGTGGTGAGAATTGAATCAAATTGCTGATGAACAAGTTATGGAGACTAAGTCAACCCGCTGATCAAAAGAAGGAATAAATGGATATGAAATCAGATTGAATAACAAAAATATGGATTAACACTCAATCAACTTGGGCGAGCCCAAGTAGAGGTCGGATTCTTACCTCTCTTGGGGCTCTATGCCCAGTCACCTCCCCCTCATTCGATCAATCAGAAGACAAATCAGAACATTTGGAGGTGAAATCATAGTGAAACTTAGAATTTACTAGGTGTTGTGATTTGAAAAGGGAGATAATGGAAAGACTAGGAAAATTATCTGAGAATGATGCAAGAAAATGATGAAATGAAGTGCAATTTTGAAGTGGAATTGCAAGGGATGATAGAAATCTGAGAGTGAAATTGAATGGAAAAGCATTGAAATTGAATTATTTAAAGTCCAAATGAAAATGGAATGAACATCACCTTGGACAAGAGCCCAAGGGCAGGTTGGATTCTCACCTCAGTTTGTTTAGTGTTTCTTATGAGGGTGGAGTTAGCATTACAACGAAGAATTTGTTTTTCAGATGTGCATAAGCCTGTGATATTTGTGAGATCAGAATCAGAGTCCCATGAATTTAAAGAGAAAATTCAGAGGAAACCAAGAAACAGATATGGAGGAAATACTTGGCACCGTTGTTGGTGTAGTATACACGACCTATGGCATTCAGAATCTACTTGTCCATCATGCCAAGATACCATTGACCTGGTCAAGTTTCAAATGGGTTGGTATGAAGAATCATCAAAGGAAGGAAGCAAGGATTTCAGTCAACACTCAAGTTGGATATCAAATGAGGGGCATGCTACATCACCATCCAAGGACTCACAATCCAAGAACTTTGTTCATTCTTTCTAGAAGGAGGGCTGAATTGAAATTCATTATTGGAACAACTTAAAAGATCAGAGCGTTGGTGGTATGCAAACCCTCCATTGTCACTTCAACAGAATTGGCGCTAGAAGGAGGGCTGAACAAAGTTCATTCATGGAATTGTCAACAAAAATGAGCTTTCAAGTTACATTTGAGATGGGAAGATCTCTTCAAAAGTGAAAAATCCAAAAAAACAAGTTTGAAATTTGAAAAGTCCAAAAAAAAAAAGTGAAAAAGTTGAAAAAATCCAAAAAGGTGAAAAATCAGAAAATTCAAAAGAAAAAAAAAAGGTTTCTCAGTGGACAGGCAGGTCGATGTTCTTCCAATTTGGTTTGACTTGACGAGGCAGTTACATCCACTAGGATTATCTCAAATTGCAACGTCAAGACGGTGTAGAATACATGGTACTATAGAGCATGAGGAGATGCATTGTTTAGTGTTTCTTTTGAGGGTGGAGTTAGCATTACAACAAAGAATTTCTTTTTCAGATGTGCATAAGTCTGTGATATTTGTAAGATCGGAATCAGAATTCCATGAATTTAAAGAGAAGATTCAGAGGAAACCAAGAAAAAGATATGGAGGAAATACTTGGCACTGTTGTTGTAGTGTACACGACCTATGGCATTCAGAATCTACTTGTCCATTATGCCAAGATACCATCGACCTAGTCAAGTTTCAAATGGGTTGGTATGAAGAATCATCTAAGGAAGGAAGGATTTCCGTCAACACTCAAGTTGGATATCAAATGAGGGCCATGCTACATAACCATCCAAGGACAACAAGTTATAAAGTAGCATGGTTGAGCATAATGGCAAAGACATCCGAGTAGAAGATGAACTTTCATGCATTACATTACAAGAGAATTGTTGGAGAATTGTTGCTAAAATACTGCCAAATTTGCTCTACTATTCATTGTTGTGTTTTGCATAATGAATTATTGTGATCAAATTAGAGGTATTGCATGGTGATCTACATTCCTCACTTAGAATAGATTTGATTTCAAGTTGCTAAGTTAGAATTTGCTTTGAGTAATTTAGTTGGATAAGAGTAATTGTGAATGCATACTTGCTTGACTCGATCATAGACCAAACCACTAGCTACTTACGGATTGTGAGTCTTTCCTTGCGTGGTCAAATGGCATTTGAATGCACTTAACTTCAATTTATACTTGATCTTTAATTTGCATCCATCGATGTGATTGAAGAAATGGTATTGATTTAAAAATCATTTGGATACACCCTAGAAGCTTGCACTAGGTGGGTGGAGTCAATGACAAGACTGCATCTAGTAGAGTCCAAGTGTATTCACACTTCCTTGCATCCTTAGATAAAAGTAGAAATACTTAGAATCCTAAGTTTAAGTTTAAGTTGAATTTCAAAAGTTGGAAAGATCAAAATATATTTTCATTACACATTGTGAAGCCAAATCTACATAATCAAGTCGACAAGTCTTGGAAAACAGCGTAAGTCCCCTTAGTGATCCAGCAAATCACATCATTTCAATTGAGCGAGTATCCACATTTAGAGGGAACCTTGAAGTCACCTTTTGATCTTTCATTTTAGTCTTAGCATAAGAAGTGTCCTTATTCAAGAGAGAGTTGGAAATTGGGTATTTCATCTTTGGATATCAAGTCTTCAGTTCTGTATGTTGTAGTGGAACAAAACTCACATCAACACCACCCTCTCCCCCCCCTCTCAGTATTTTCTATGTACTCTTCAGATAGAAGATGAATCACAAGTTGGGTACCATCCTCTAGGTGGACCAATTTCAGCTTTGGGAGGTGAAAAGTCACTAGGTAAGGTGAAAAGTCACTAAGGCACATGAAGCCTTGGGTGATGTGGACACAAGTTTGGGTTCTTGGTTCTAGAAATTATTGGTGATTTTATTAGGAGGCGCTGTTAGAAATCTGTTGGATTTCGAGCATAAAGTGATAACACCTAAATCAGCATTCTCATTGTATTGTAATCTTATTTTACTCGTAACATAGCAAGTGGTATAGATTTGATTAGAGTATTGTCCGAAAAGAGTTTTCCCAGGGTAAATTAAACTCTGCTTGCTTGTTTCTATTTCCATTGTTGCTGATTTCCGTAGATGTTTCAGAATTCTGGTGGTTATGAGGCTGATGTAAATCTAATATACAAGAGCAAATTAACTTCTAAACCAGATTATCAATGTCATTGGCATGGAACATCTGCTGACTACAATTAAGCCAACACGCCATATATTTAAAATTACAACCACTTACCTCAAGACTCAGAAATTGTGCTGTATTGGTATAAAAATAACCAAAAAGAATCAATACATAGTCCCTAAAACCAATTACACTCAAAATCCAAAACACAAAATTCACTGTGTGTTTAACAAAGATGAATCATGATTAATAATGAACACCTAAAAACCAAAAAAACATATGGAGCAAGAACGGCTTATCCACAATTATTCTTATCGTCAATGAATAAAAGGCCTGAATACAAATTACAGTGAAGAAAAACAGAATGAAAAAGAAGAAATATGTACCACTCACCAAAAAACCAGCCTTGTCCGGAAAGGCTGCAACACAACTTGTTTGATATTTAAGAGGAGACATCACCCTCTTAAACTCAGTCTGCAACCCAGGTTCATCCCCCAAGTGTTAGTAGTGAATTGAATTGAGACCCTTTCATATTTCGAAAATGGTACATTTTTCATTGTCCATAAAGTAAGTTTATGCAAATCAAAAAATAAGGTCAGATAAAGAAATAAATACTCAGGTTGGTAAAACTGCTTTCAACATTATTTATAAGTCAAACAAAGAAAAATGCAGAATAACACCAACAAGTTTGTCTTTCTTCCTTGAATGATGAGATGCGCTTACAAGCGAGGCTAGTGAAACCTACTAGTAAGATAAAGCAGCCAATCTTACTCAACAAGAGCCAATCCAATTAAGGTAAAAACATAATTGGATATTACAAAATTTTCATTCTCAAACTATAGCTAATGATAATCCACTTTTCCTACATAACATAATAAGAAAAATGTGCCCAAACATACACCATCAACATTAAGTTACACTAAAATTATTGATGCTGTACCAACAACCAAGGAGGTGTGTGTAGTTATGCCAAATGCAAAACCATATAAATCCCATTTTAGATGTTGGCATAGTTGCATTCAAGGATTCCGGATAAGGCACATTGCCATTGCTGTCAATATTCTTTAAAATATTTTGGGAATAGTTGCATATGATGAATAACAGAAACATTAAATGTATCTAAGAAGAAACAAGAAATGAAAATATTTCAGAGTAACACAAATAAGCATAATTTAGCATGGATTTTCAAAATAGCAGTGCAGTGCAACTCTTACTATTATCCAAGATAAAGCATCATACTTCTGGAAAACATACTAGACTCCTAAACAATTAACATATTATGAAAAAATGGTGCCTTCAAAGGAATGAAAAGTGGTTTATGTAATATAAAAGTTTATGTGCAAACGGTCAATCAAAAGAGCAGTAATACCTGGTAATTATGCTTAGACTAGGCCATTTAAAGCCTAATGAAGCTTATCTAGGGTTTTAAAATCAGGATGTCTAAATTTAAGGTCTAATTAGGGATTAAGCTAATCCAAAGCTATCTGGACCATGTCACCAATATTAAGGGCAGTTAGGTGATGCTTAACCATTTTAAGGGGCTATAGCCATAGATAGACGAGCTAAGGATATGCAGTTATTATTAATCTATGGCCTTTTGCACATGCTTAAAAAAACATTCAACCCCATGGCTACATCCAGTGACTCGTGGATGTTGGAAATATTGTCATTGATGTCAAATATACAAAGAATAAGTTTGCTATCATTAATATCAAAGGAAGAATAAGGAGATTGTTGGAAGTTTGTCATTGATGACAAAGAGGCTCTTCAAAGGTTACCTACAGTCAATGATTAAAAATTAGACACAGTGATTAACATGGCAAAGATGAACCAAGTATGAGACCTATTAATGACAGTGATTAAGATATTCACCAATTAAATAGCAATGGCAAAGGATAAAGGATAAAGAAAAACACTGTTTGAACAATCGATTGAACAACTAACTTGAAGGAGTTTTTGACAAGGTCAAAATCACTATTAGAAAAAAGAGTTCCTTAACAAGTGCTTGCATTAATATGTGATCAGCAAGCATGTTAAGGAAGACTTTGATGATATATGACCAATCAGAACAAACAATATTGTGCCTTGTTAAGGAAGACTTTTATATGATAGATAAAGTGCAAGTTGTTTGCCCTATTGCAAGCTGTTTGCCCCGTAGGGTAACAGTTTAATGCATACAAGAATATATAAGGAAATGTAACATAACACAGTATATCAAATAATTCACAATTGCTTCTTCATTAATTCCATCAAGTGTTTGCAATGTATGACACCAAAATGCACACAACAATTACCACAAAGCCAACATTACCATGATCTCTCTCAGATGCAGGTACATGACATATATAGATGTCCAGGGAGTTGCGAGTACCAACCATCGCAACCATTCCCAACTACCTATCCCTCGACCGAACGAACAAGTACTAACAATACTTAGTTTTACCCGACAACATCATCCCCCCAAAAAGAAAGTCGTCTTCAGACAACACACAACAAAATGGGGATGAAATAACTATACAACTATACAGAAGGAAAAAATCAAAATTGAGGTGGAGGTTGAGAAAGTGTCCCTGATGAGGAGGGTGTCGGCGGTGGTGTAGATGCTACCAGTCGTGCTCTCAATTCATACACTTGCTCCGTCCTTAGTTTCAGGGCGCGCTCAGCCAACATCTATCGCTCCATTACAGTCTTTACCATATAAGATGCCTCCAGGACCTCCTTATCCTTCTTGTCGGTTGCCTCCATAGCACTAGCCAGGTGAGTCTCTGTCATTGCTCTCTCTGCCCGTGCCTCCTCCAACTGAGTTGTCATAGCACCTTTCTCTGTTTGTTCCACTTCCAACTATGCTACCAAAGTTGCCCTCTCAACTGCCCACACAACCCTCGCCTGAGCCAACTCATCATTGTGATGCTCCTCCATCACCTAGAGTCGAGTGGCCATCTCCTCTCTGGTTGCCACTGCTGCCAGTCACCAAACCTTAGCCTTTGATGCCACGTGTTGAGTCCTCCTCAACTTATAGTAGCCCTCACGGAAGACCTGCTCCACCTTCTGCAGTAGGGACTGAACCAAACTCTCCCCCACACTCTGCAAAAGGTCCCAACTCTCTAACATCTCTAAGGTCTCTGTGGTGGGCCATCCTCGAGACTCAAAACATCGGTGGAACTCCTGAGTGCAACCCGTTCTCACAGACTCTAACAACTCCACCACCTATCGATCAACCATCGCGTGGCCCTGTGACCGAGCCAAGGCCACTATCTACCTACTCCTGCGACCGCATCTGCGATATACTAATCCAGGTCACAAAGCTCCTGCTGAGGCTCTAGTATGCCTACATCATGCCAACGGGTCATGGCCAATTGTCCAATTGGTGGACTCTCCACCAACTGCCTAACTGGTGGACTCTCTGCCAACTGCCTAAGGAGTGAATTCTCTCCCTCGAGGTGCACTACTTCATATGGTATTTGTCGCCGCGGTGAGAGGATGGTGGTTCCGACAAGTGCCATCGGTGTAATCTAGAAGCTGCTGAGCCAAGCCCTCATATCTACCTGTGAAGTACCACTCTCCAACCCCTGCACTTCCATCCCTGGCAGCTGCTCCACCAACCTTGTTCCTACTGCCTCCATCTCGACCACTTCCATGGCCTCTGTCTCGATTGGCTGAATCGCCTTACTCTGCATCTCTTGTTGTACCAATTCCCCTGTAGCCTCAACTATCATGGTCGCTCCTAGCTGCTCAACTATGCTAATGGGAGACACGGCCACTACTGTCGTCTCCCCACTCAGAGGTACCATGATGACAGGGGCCCTCAATTGGCCAAAGTTCGGCAGGGAGCTGTCACCTTTGTACCTTTGTACCGTCCTCCATTTTACAGCCATCTAAGAAACCCTTCAAGGGGTCTTCTTCATTTCAGAAAGGGAAAAGTCAGAATAAGAGTGCACCTCCTAGGCTGGATTTCGAGACGAGGAATGAATTGAGGAGGCGGAAGTTATGTTTTACTTGCAATGAGCCTTGGACTCCAGATCACAGATGCCTTGGGAAAGGCAAGTTGCATTACATTGAGGTTGCGTCAGAGGATGAGTACGAGCAGTGTGAGGGCAGCGATGAGGAGGCTCAGGTTGAGCCATCATCAGAGGGAAAGAAAAAGAAGGCACCCCACGAGGAGCCCCCAGTCACTTTAGCATCCCTCTCTGGGATTCCTACATGTCATCCCTTTCGTTTGAAAGGAGTAATTAGAGGACAGGGGATTGTTTGCCTCTTAGATACAGGTGCTACGCACAATTTCATTAGTACAGGTATGGTCTCTAGTAGACGGCTACAGGTGGATGGTATTCCAGAATTTGAGGTTAAGGTAGCAGGAGGGGACCTTTTGAGTTGCACAGGGAAGATCTCTAGTCTCCCGATTCACTTTGGAGATTACCTGCTAGAGGCAGATTTTTATGTGATAGACTTGGATAGTCAGGATGCGATTTTGGGTATGCAGTGGCTACAGACCCTAGGCAGGTACACTATTGATCACATGCTGAAACAGTTGGAGTTTTTACAAGGTGATCAGCAAGTGGTTCTTAAGGCCATGCCAGATGGTGGGCCTAGATTAGAGTCTACTCACAGGATGGAGGCCATCATGAGACAGTGACATGGAGTGGGCAGCCCAGTGCTTTGTGTCAACAAAACCCACACCGGATTCAGGGCAACAGGTTCACCTTGACATTCAGCAGGTGCTTGATAAGCACAAGCGGGTCTTTGAGGATATACCTCCAGGCATACCACCAGATAGAGGGTTCGAGCATATCATTGAGATGGAGGAGGGCTCTAAGCCCGTAATTACTACTCCTTATCGTCATCCTAGACACTACAAGGAAGAGACAGAAAAGACGATAAAGGAACTCTTGGAAATGGGGCACATCAGACCTAGCTCTAGTCCCTTCGCTTCTTCAGTGGTATTGGTGAAGAAGAAGGATGGTACTCTCCGCATGTGTATTGATTACCGTGCTCTGAACAAGAGGACCATCAAGAACAGGTATCCTATTCCCAGAATTGATGAACTGCTAGATGAGTTACATAGGGCAGTCTACTTCTTGAAGATAGATCTTCGATCAGGGTACCACCAGATTTGTGTCCGAGAGGAGGATGTGCATAAGACAGCGTTCCGCTGCCATTACGAACACTACTAGTTTCTAGTGATGCCATTTGGGCTCACTAATGCTACGGCTACATTCCAGTCTTGCATGAATCACATATTCAAAAAACCGCTGCGCAAGAGTGTATTAGTATTCTTTGATGACATTTTGGTCTTCAGCAAGACATGGGAGGAGCATTTGCGACACTTGGACGAGATTCTGAGCATCATGGAGAATCAGTCTCTGTTTGCTAAAGAATCCAAGTGTGAATTTGGATTGACCGAGATCCTCTACCTGGGACATGTGATAGGGGTAGATGGAGTCAAGGTCCATCAGGAGAAAATACAAGCCATCATGGACTGGCCGCCACCTCGGAAATGTTTCAGAGTTGAGGGGATTCCTTGGTTTATGCTCTTACTACAGGAGGTTCGTAAAGGGGTTCTCATAGGGAGTTGCACCCCTCACCGATCTCACTCGGAAAGGGGCCTTCAGGTGGTCAGATGATATTGAGATAGTCTTCGACGGATACAAGACTATCATGAGTACTTGCCCGGTTCTAGCATTACCGGATTTCTCTCGCCCTTTTATTCTTGAGTGTGACGCTTTAGGTACAAGGATAGGTGCAGTATTGATGCAGGACAAGCACCCTATAGCTTATGAGAGCAGGAAACTCAAGGACAATGAGAGGTTGTACTCCACGTATGATAAAGAGATGCTAGCCATCATACATGCTTTAGCAAAATTCAAACAATATCTAGTGGGTGGCAAGTTTACTGTCAAAACGGATCACAACAGCTTGCGATATTTCCCGGCACAGAAAGAGCTCAATGAGAGACAGCAGAAATGGGTCAGCAAGATTCAGGCATATGACTTTGATATCGAGTATGTCAAAGGCAAGAATAACATTGTAGCTGATGCACTCTCCAGGAGACCTTCAGAGGTAACTTGTGTACTATCCGAGATTTCCACAGATTGGAAATCTCACTTGCTTGTTGAGTATTCTAAGGATACTCAAGCATGTCAGATTTTGGACGGGCAGCTTCCAGATGACCGGTACAAGGTAAATGATGACATTATTCTCTACAAGGACAGAATCTACTTAGTACCTGGTTCGAAGCTGAAGGCTATGATTTTGAGGGCTGTGCATGACACTCCTACAACAGGGCATCCAGGGTTCTTTAAGACTTACAGGTATATCCGAGAGAGGTTTTCTTGGAAGGGCCTCAAGGACGATGTCCTCCAGCATGTTAGGGAGTGTCAGACTTGTCGGCAGAACAAGTCAGAGCACACTCATCCAGCGGGTTTACTGCAGCCCCTTCCTATTCCAGCTCAGAAATGGGAGGGTATTTCTATGGATTTCATCACTGGGTTGCCAAAAGTGCAGGGTAAGGACAACATTTTTGTGGTAGTCGACAGACTCACCAAGTTCGCTCATTTCTTTGCCATTGCGGCTGATTGGACAGCTGCTCAGGTAGCTGAATTATTCTTTCGTGAGGTTTTCAGACTACATGGTCTCCCTAAGACCATTGTGAGCGACAGGGACAGCAAGTTCCTTAGCACCTTCTGGCAGGAACTTTTTAGGTTGGCAGGGACGGAATTGACTCCCAGCACCAGTTACCACCCACAGACAGACAGACAGATAGAGATTGTGAATAAATGGGTGGAAGGTTACCTCAGAAACTATGTATCGGGGCAGCAGAGAGCATGGGTCCGTTGGCTATACTTGGGGGAGTTCTGTTATAACTCCACATATCATATGACCATAGGCATGTCGCCATTCAGGGCACTCTATGGTAGCGAGCCACTATCTTTCATAGATTTGGCTTTACAAGACAGCAGGGCTCTGATAGCTAGTGACTGGTTACAGGATCACCAGGACATTCTCCGTTCCCTCAAGGATAATATTCAGAGAGCACAGAATCAGCAGAAGATGTATGCTGATCGTCACAAGGTAGAGCGGAACTTCGAGACAGGGGACATGGTTTATCTCCGCCTACAGCCTTATCGGCAGAGCTCGCTAAAGAAGAGTAGATTAGAGAAGCTCAGGCCTAGATTCTATGGCCCTTATCGCATCTCGAGGAGAGTTGGCGAGGTGGCCTATGAGTTGGAGCTCCCAGCAGATAGCAAAATTCATAATGTTTTCCACGTCTCTTGCCTCAAGAAGGCAATAGGACAACAAACCGTAGCTTCGGGTAGTTTACCTCCATTGGATGAGGAGGGTAAACTGGCTTTGGTTCCAGCAGAGGTTATTGAGGTCAAGGAAAGAAACCTGCGGAACAGGGTTGTTCGGGAATACTTGATCCGATGGAAAGACTTGTCGTATGAGGATACCACTTGGGAGGGCAAGTCTATCTTGCAACACCCAGCATTGAGATTTCTTGAGGGCAAGCAATCCCGGGAAGGGAGGACTATAATGTCCCCTTTTCTTCAATAATGCACATTATGCCTGATTAGCTTATCTAGCCATCTGGATAGTCTAATGGCCGCTTTATAGAGGATGTCAGTCAGTCACATAGAGGATGTCAGTCAGTCACATGGGTTCTTGGGCCTTTATTTAATATCTGAGTTCAAACTCTATAGTTGGGATACTTTATTTCATAAAGTTCTATTATAAAGTCACTTTAATATTATAACTTTAAGTTACTTTATTTTATAAAGTGACTTAAGTGACTAAAAGACGAAAGTGCTTTTTTATCCCACATTTGTTTGGTTGTTGAATTGGCTCTCATTTTGAGGTTATAAAGGAAGGAGATCTTCCTTGGGAAAAGCACAATGAGAATTTATAAAAATTAAGATTTTATATCTGGTTGCTTGAATGTGACTGATTTCTTGAGGACGTAGCCCCTTAAGAGTTTGATGGAAGTTGGACGTAGCCCCAATATTCCATCCTTGGTGAAATCATCTAGGTTTCACAAGTGAGTTTAATTGCAGAAGTGGAAGAACAGGTTTGAATAAACAAAGAAATTTACTATCAACATTAGAGAGTTCATACAGAATTTTAAAGAGCAAACTGGAGAAGATGCAAGTTCAGCATATGACTACCAAGTATTAATCCCAGCAAGCAAAGAGAGAAGTGACTACAGTTTTCATAACAGGTTCCAGTAAGTAGGCAAATAAATTCAGTATTATATTCTGTAACTTAATCTCAGTCTGCAAGAGATAAGTTATTCCCAAAAATCGTGAATGTTAGCAATATATTGGTTCTAAACTATCAGTTTCAGAAGTGGATGTGCCCTGCGAGTTGGAAGTATTGTGGGGAAGAGTAATATCGTGGATATAGAGACTCCTCCAACGCTGAGATCAGTCGTGACTGGAAGGAATACGAAGTCTTTTCACAGCATTGATAAGACAGCCCATGGCTAGTATCGCACTTATGTTTTATTGCAGAAGGAAGCATTTTGGAGAAGTAACGTCACAAGCTGGTCCAATAGTATCTGCCCAGCTCCCAAGTCGAGCCAACTGGGGTCTGCTCTACAACTAACTGAATACAACAGATACCACGTCCACAGCAAGGTATCGGGATTCCGCATGGGAGTGTTATGACGGCTTAGACAGCACCCAGCATTCACGCATCAGGCTAGTTTATGGGAGGAAGGTGCTTTACGGTGTAATCTGCAATCATTCCGAATGGATTAACGGCAATCATTGAGTAGTCTATATCACTGACTACCTATTGCGAACCGCTCCAGGCATAGAGACTACCAGGTGCATGGTTTTTTAATCTGCATTTACTCTATATGCATGTTTCAATTGTGAATCATTGCTGGACTGAGTGAAAGGTAGTCTTATGAATGTGACTAAGACTTTTATTGTCATCGTTCAACTTCATTGTAATGTGAACCATTCAAATGCGATCTTATTGCATATTCTTATTGTAATACACCTAGCATTTAACGATCTATTAAATTTTGGTCTGCACATCTATTTTATATTTATTGAGAGTTTGAACAAGTGTTAAATACACTTCTACTTTAGTGAACTAGAACAAGTAATTTTCCCCAACAATCAGCAATATAGCAGGCAAATCTGATAACAAACAGTTGAGGATATTACAGTTTGGCATTAATCTTTCCTCTCGTAGGTAATGAGGATATTTTGACGCCTTCTGCTTTCGTTACGCTCCTCTTCTTCCCTCCGGGTATATTCTTCGTACTGCTGCAAAATTTGTTGGCGGTAGTTTTCTCTATAAGTCTCTTCTCAGGCAGTTCTGCAGAGCAAGGAATGTTTGTGCCAATAGTCTGGGCAACCGGCACATTAACCGATCTACCGCGGGGCTTACACCAAGTGCAGTCCACACTGTGCTCATCGGAACTTCGTCTCGTGCGACCTCCCTTCGGACGTGAGTTTCGATAGACGCTTGCAATAGGGCTACGAAGTTTGATGTCAATGCCCTTTCACCTTCCAACAACTCCTCAAACCCTTCTTCATTTTCGCGACTGCTGCTTGCACCTTCGTCCACTGGTTGGCTCATTATACTCCCTTCGCCATTAACACTCCATCACTCCCAATTTTGTATCGGCAACAGCGCTAGATGTTTGCCCCATAGGGTAACAGTTTAATGCATACGAGAATATATAAGGAAATGTAACTGAACACAGTATATCAGAGAACTCAATTTTGCTTCTTCATTAATTCCATCAAGTGTTTACAATGTATGACACCAAAATGCACACAGCAATTACCACAAAGCCAACATTACCATGATCTCTCTCAGATGCAAGTACATGACATATATAGATGTCGAGGGAGTTGCGAGTACCAACCGTTGCGACCATTCCCAACTACCTATCCCTCGACCGAACTAACAAGTACTAACAATACTTAGTTTTACCCGACAACACAAGCTGGTCAGAAAAATGTTCAGCAAGAAGGCAGCGAGAATATTAACGATTTTAATAAGGGAAGAACTCATAAATATAATTTATATTATACATAATTTAAGTTGAGTATTATGCTTAAAAATCAAGAGATAGAAGGGAGTGGTTAAATACTCATTTTAAAGGCATCAATTGATAGAAGATATAATGCCTTAATTACTTTCACAAGGAAAAGACAATGTAACATATGAGACAACAAAAATAATAATTAAGACAAAAACAGAAAAGAACAAAAACCAGAAAAGGACAAAAATAGAAAACGACAAAAAGAAAATGACCAAGGTAGACAACGATTTGTTTGGAAGCAGCGATTTATCAAAAGTTGAAATGCAGCTACACATATTAAAAGTAAAGCTGGGTTTATTTAAAAGTTGTTTTAGACAGCGATCCTTATTAAACAATAATTGATATGTCAATATAGAAGCAGCGATCTTATTAAGGATTTTTTTATTAGCAGCAAGTATATGCTAAGATGGTGATTTTCTAAAAAAGTTAATTACCAAAGGGCGGCGATTTACTCTTGAAGAGATGTGACACTATGGTATGATAATATGAGGAGATGAGTGAGAAGTGTAGTGTGGTGTGGAATGAATAAGATAATAAATGAAATATACACAGCAGATTGAAGACTAATTATGGAAAGAAAATGAGGAGAGAAGTGTGTGAGAGAGATAAGGGAAGAAAAATATAGAGTTAGTGAAAGTAATGAATAAAAGAAAGATTTTTTTATGGAGAAATAAGTGACATGAAATAAGAGATGTATTATAATTTGTTAGTAAATGACATAATCATTCAAATGATTGTATTTATTTTGAAGAGTTGTGTCCTTTCAAGAAGGCATAAAGATAAAGGTATGGTATAAGAAGACAAAAACTTATGCACCAAAGAAGAAAGTATACAGATTTAATAAAGACATTAAGAAGAAAAGAGCAGACTTGTGAAGACTTTGTGTGTTGTGTTTAAAAGAATATGAAGGGATACAAACCATGTGGAGGAGCAAATTCAAGAGATCATAAACAACATATTGATGGCAGGTTTACAGGAAACTTTGGAGCAGATTCATAATAATTAAAATTACATCTACATATAAGTTTGAGAAGAGAACTTGGGAAGATTCAAAAGGCATATAATAGCAAGAATATAGCACGTTTGGTGAAGATTATAATCATCCATCATCTATTGTAGAGCAACATAATAAAGGTGGAAACTTAGCATAAGATGTTGGTGCCTCTACTGAGTTGGTGCTCACGAAGTAATCAAGGTGTCGGTGACTCTAGTAGGTTGGTGCCTACAAATTCAGAAGAATTATATAAGAGCATTGATTTGTTGTGATTTTCTCCCATTAGGGTTTCCACATAAAATATTGTGTTATTGTGTTCTTATGTGCATTATTGTTCAAAGTTAGTGAATAATGCTATTGTGATTTTCTTGTTATACTGATTCAACCCCCCCCCCCCAACCCACCCCGGCGCACGCTCTCAGTATAACAGTGTGCTCTTTAGAGGAATCAAGAACAATAACATATTTTCAATATTCAATATGATTCCTTCCTTCTCCAATATCTCATTTGAATAGCCAGCAGTCATACGCACCATCAAATGATACTTCAGTAACTGTTGATCGTCGGGTTTAAATTTTACAATTATTATTTTTGTTATTGTAGAATGTAGAATATGCTTGTCTTCTATATTCATCACAGAATTCTTACAAAAGTATGATCACCAAGAACTTGGAACTTATATTGAACTTTATATGGTAGTTATCTGAATTTTTATTTAAATTTTGATTCAATTTTCTGCAATCCAGTGATATGCTCATTGTGGGCATTAAAACTTATAAGGCAATTTTCAACAGAAAGGAACGAACATGATCAAAATAGCAGCAACGAAAGTTCAAATTTGTGAAACACTATACAAAATTCTTGATTATTCAAGTTAATCTGGATAGAAGATGTGTACTGCCAAATTATAATAACACCAATTGCAGTATAAACTTCTTCAATGAAGCAAGCTACATAAAACATGTTTACTGCCAAATTATAATGCCACCAATTACAGTATATACTTCTTCAATGAAGCAAGCTACTTCCTCTTGCTGTTGTTGTGTTATTGTTTGTCTGGCATGTTCTTATTTGGTTGAAAATGTTTGGGTTCCTCATTCTGGACTATATTCGTCTTCATATCCTTCGTCTACCATTTGCTCTTCTTATGCCTCCCATATCAGTGCCTTGTCTAGTTTGAACATTTGCTTTCTTCTGCCCTCCCATTTTCTTCTTCTTCCTATCCTCCATGATTAGCTCTTCTTTGTCGAGTTCTTTTGTAGAGGTGTCTGGTGACCACAAATTCATTCTATAGAAGCCTCTGATTCCCTGTTGTGTATCCTTCGGATCTCTCTTGCTACTCTTTGCAATCCATCACTGTGAAAAGGTTGACTAGTGTCCCAATTTTGATAGAATGTTCTAGCTACTTCGCATGAAAATATGTTGTATCTTGTTCACAGACAGGGTATTTTGGTTTCTTCTTTGCCAGCAATCGGATGCATAGTGGCCCACCTTTTCACGATCAAACAAATTTACCTAATCTCTTCTACGATTGTTTCGGCCTCTTCCTCTACATCCTCTGTAAAATGACTGTATGTTATCATCTAGATAGCTTTGTTGGTTATTCTGCATAGCACAGGCATTTCAGTTATCTTGCCAAAGTAGTATCTGATATCTAGAATCAATGCTTTCACCAGTAATATAGTTATGGGTAGAGCACCATTAATTTCTTTGGTTTCCTCCATTCTGGGTTGATAGTTTATTCTTCGAACAATCCCTAGTTAGGTGTATATCCCATTCCTAACAAATAGCATATCAAATAGAATTGGGTCTCACTAATTTTACTGCAGCCAGTGGTTTTTCTGCACTATATTGGGGGCATCGATTCTGAATGTGCCCTTCCCTGTTGCAATATGTGGACCAAATTCTTTCTTGTCGCTTAGGCTCACTGGCCCCGATTTCATGGTTCACTACTAATTTTTGTACCTTCAATTGTAATTCTTCAAGGATTTCAGCATTTGTCTTTTTCCACTCTCTATTATTGTGCTTCAATCCGGTATGCCATGGCCATCAAAACAGCATAATTGTCAAATACCTTTCCATCTAATCCTACTCTCATGTCTTTGTTCAATCCGGAGATAAACCATTCATCAGACCCAATAGAATTGGCTCTCACTAATTTTAGTGCAGCCAGTGTTTTTTCTGCACTATATTAGGGGCATCAATTCTGAATGTGCCCTTCCCTGTTGCAATATGTGCACCAAATTCTTTCTTGTTGCTTAGGCTCACTGGCCCTGATTTCATGGTGCACTACTAATTTTTGTACCTTCAATTGTAATTCTTCAAGGATTTCAACATTTGTCTTTTTCCACTCTCCTCTATAATTGTGCTTCAATCCAGTATGCCATGGCCATCAAAACAGCATAATTGTCAAATACCTTTCCATCTAATCCTACTCTCATGTCTTTGTTCAATCCAGAGATAAACCATTCATCAGTTGTTTTTGGGTCAAAGTTTCCTGCAACTTCCTACATACTGCTTTGAATTTCTTATCAATGTTATCATAACTCTTAACAGATTCATTACTTCCTTGTGCCAAAAATTCTTTTTTTATTTCATCCCAGGTTGTGAAATGCTGAGAATAGCTCTTTATGTACCATTCCAATTCTTCCTTTCTTAGAAACCCTATGAAGTCCAACAACCTATCCTTATCTATATGCTTTCCCAGTTTTTTCCATGTGGACTCCAAAGGAATACATGTTTGAAGGCTTCAGTGGTATCAACTACGCAAACAGAGACCTTGATTGTTGTGTCCATGATCTTAGCACTTTGTCCCAGATTTATTGTTGTCTTAGGCGTGTATTTTGGATGTTTTGTCGGTCTTAGTGTTCTTTGTTTTGTCTCCTTCCTTATTCTATTTTGGAGCATTGTTCCTCTGTCCTCATCTCTCTCAAGTCCGATATCAAAATATTTTTCTCCTAATATCTCACTCCAAGGGATATCCAGCTCCTCAGTTGTTTTTGCTCTTGCTACTTTTCTTCCTCTTCTTTTCCTTGTTTTGGTGCTAGCTTTATAACAATTCTTCTACTTTTAGACCTTAAGAAGGGTGAGTCCTGGTCCAAGGGTTGTGACTCTTCATAACATCTTTTCTTGTTATTAAATGACATCTGATTAGTTAATGGCCGCACCTCTCTGCCCAAAGAAACTGGTTTCTTTCCTCTTCTCTTCTTATTCCCTTAACCTGTTTATGCTACTATTAACTATTTCTCTAAATAATCGTCATTTTAGGATAGAAATTTAGCCAATGTAATTAGGAACTCCTTAATTTTGTCATCTAGCTTAATTGATATATCTAGAAAATAAGGTTTTGGTTTGAAGTTTGTGGGAGGTTCAAACGGACTAGGACCCTCTATGCTACAACTTCACTCTTCGGTAAGCTGTGCAATATTTTCTTAAAAATGTTTGACAGCCTCCCGATTCCTTTTAGTTAAAAACTTAGTTTCTCCAGTGTCTTATCCTTCTTCATTTTTCCTATCTTTCGGCAACACCCACATTGGTGCACTCAACAACACCCCTTATAACATGCTCTAACCTTTATTTTGTAGCCATCTCTATTCTTCTTCTATCTCTCTTCTCTTTCCAACAATTGCTTCTATCTTTTTCTTCTCCGTTAGAGCTTCCCATTTTTTCTTTGCTTTCTTCATCAATTTGCTCTTTAATCTCTCTTAGATTCTATTTGTCTCCTTTGGCCATGAATATTTTTGATTTGGTGTTGTATTATTCCTTTATGATTCCCAATGACAATTATCCAGTAACTTTTCTTAACAGTCACATCCTTTCAAAGGTTCTCTCTAGGCCTTCCCCCTTTCCACTTCCCATCCCCTAGACGCCTAACCCCCTCTCACAAGTTAGATGTCAAGAAGACAGCAATTTAGTTGATCATATGTCTCCCCTCATCTAATGTCTGTTTCTTGATTCGATATAGGGTTTGGGTTTTGTAAATTTTCTCCACAAACCTCAGTATAACCTAACCAGGATCTCAACATTGGAATTGTTGTGAGGTTTTCACACCATCGCCCCATTGCAAATGGGGGCCCCCTCTTTTGTAAGCAGTAGGAGTAGTGGTCTTAGGTAGTCCTTGTTGGCGACAGTTTTCAAGCCCCTTGGTCCGGCAAGTGAAGTTTGAGAGTTGGTTTTGGGCAATTTTGGCCTACTGGGAAGTCAAGTATGTCTGGAGCGTGGGCAAGAGTTCTGCTAAATCTTTCGGGAATATGGGATCAAAACCAAAGGATTTGTGATGAAACAAGTTTAAACCCTCTGAGAATCCTTGTTCCAGCTTCAATTCGATCTTAGAAAGTCGAAATAGATTGTGGGAGGTAGCTTCGCTGAAGGCGCGCTGAATCCTGAAATTTGGCTAAGTCCTGAAATATTTTAAAACCCCCAAAATCTAGAATCTGCACCTTAACTCCTATGAAGCTGAAACCTATCTCAAACATTCTGGAAGGTATTTATACAAATATAACTTAAAGTATAAGGAATTAAATTAAATCAGACTTATACTTAAATGTTATATTTGTATAAATTCTCTGCCCCTGAACTGAAAATTAAATGTTATATTTGTATAAATTCTCTGCCCCTGAACTGAAAATTAAATGTTATATTTGTATAAATTCTCTGCCCCTGAACTGAAAATTGGCTTTGTATAAATTCTCTGCCCCTGAACTGAAAATTGGCTTTGTATAAATTCTCTGCCCCTGAACTGAAAATTAAATGTTATATTTGTATAAATTCTCTGCCCCTGAACTGAAAATTGGCTAAGTACAAAGTGCAAGTCTACTCTGTCCCATGCCTAGGCGGATTCCGCCCAGCCATAGGACAAGCTGTCCAATGCACCTCAAAATTCCACCCTCTCTTAGCCTCCTTTCTCCAAGTTATGGATGAGCAGTTAGACCCCTTTGACTTCGAAATCTGATGATAAGCATTGATGTTTTAAGAGGTTGCAAGTCATGTTTGAGAGGAAATTGATAGCGTCCTATGACTGGGCGGATTCCGCCCAGCCATAGGACAAGTTGTTCAATGCACCTAAAAATTCCGCCATGGAGTGATGGCCAGCTTTTCCCCCCTCTTCTCCAAGCCTTCTCCTTCTAGGCTATGTTTAACATGATTTTTGTCAAGGAAGCCACGGTTTGAACAAGAAACAACATTGGATATTTGAAGACCAAAGTCGAATTCTGGAAATTGATAGTGTCCTATGACTGGGCGGATTCCGCCCAGCCATAGGACAAATTGTCCTATACACTTAGAGATTCCGCCCTCACCTTGTGATTAAGGAGCAGATCCATGAGATGTTTGA
>MU226101.1:2287695-2298218 GCA_018584345.1 Thuja plicata
GTTTGGGGGCAAAGCCCCCAAGATGGGGTCAAGGGGCAACGCCCCTTGCAAGGTCTAGGGGCAGAGCCCCTTGCGGGGTCAAGGGTCAATTAATACCGACTTTAATTATTTTATAAAGGCTCTGAGAGTTATTTTTCAAGGCGTGGGATCCTCGTTTTTTCCTCCCGGTCCCAATACGACCCCACCTATGGAAGCCTTTTTGGCTTTTTAAGTTTTTTATTTTTATTTTTGGCCTTTTTGATTGGGGACGGCTGGAAGTCCCCAGGACGCACGGGGGACGTCTACGGCATCCCCAGCCGTCCCCAGATTTTTGGGTAGCTGTCCCCAAGTCCCGGGGACGTTTCCAGCTTTTTCTTGAAATTTGGGGACAGTGTGGGGACGTCCCCAAGCCATCCCCAAGTCCCAGGGACGTCCCCGTTCCGGAAACTTGGGGATTTAGGTCGGGAACGCGTCCCCGGGTAACCCTGACTACAAGTCTTCTCAATGTTGTTGATAGTTGTCTATGATATAGCACTAAGGAATATGCTAAAGTCTGCTTCTATCGCTTATAGAGATGATATATCTTGTTGTTCCTGATTTATCTTTATACATATGGAAATGTCTCCAGTATCACCTATAGCGATGATATTGCTGTTTCTGATCAGTACCTTATAAGTATGCAAATGTCCCCAATATTGCTTATAGTGATGATATTGTTGTGTCTGATTTGTACTTTATAAGTGTGCAATGGGCTGTTCCTAATATTATATGCCACTAATTTATGCCAAGAAGGCAATTTCTCTAAGAGAGCAATCCAATATGGTTAAAGAAATAAATAAGAAAGATTCGATGATATGGAATGATGTTTGATACCCCCCTTTTATATGCCATGAAGAGATATGAGAATAAACGGTACCAACTCTTCACTATCCTTAACAATTTAATTACTTCCAAGAAGTATTACTTATTTCCTTTGCATCAGGTTTGACTTACAATCCACAATCCTTTAATAATCAGTGTTTATATTAAATGCCATAGCCGATCCCATTCTTTAATCATATCGACTTATGAATGCCAAATACAAGCTTCGGTCTTTCTTCCTCCATGTGAAACTATCGATTACGGACAGATATTCATCAACATATCTTAGCTGTGATCATATATGAAGGGAGGTTCGATATTTAGCATGGCTCGATAATAGAAGGCAATGAGGATCTGTTACCATGGACTTCCCAAAGTCGGAAATACTAGAAGGTTGATTGAGTAGATTCTCATAGGCGAGAAACTTTGCTGAACCTTTCTTCGTGAATGTTATTAATGTTTGGTGTTGTTCCAATAGAAGAATCAGACAGAACTCACAGGCAAGAATTCGACTCTCAAACCATTGACTTCTTATCAATACAAATGGTGTATGCTTACAGTAAAGATATATGAAGGTGACGGACATTCTTGGAACATTCAGTGAATTGGGCTTCGAGAGTGATGGAGTTTTGATTTGTTTAGAAATGAAATGGGGATATCACACCATACACCACAGAGTACTATGACAGCATCACAAGCCTGAGAATAAAGTTATTTTTTGTTGGTAAGTTCCAAAGCAACCTTTCTCTAAGGTCCAATGCATCATATAACTCAAGCTCTCCTTTCCGAGAGCACCACAATCAAAGAAAGGATAACCCTCAAATGTTGGCAATAATTAGGCAAGCTAATTGATTAATCTAGCTCCTCAAACTAGAAAATTAACTAACAAATTAGTCCGTCAAATTAAGACAATTTCAAATAGTTAACTGTCAAATCATTTTACAAGAGATAGAATCCCAAATGGTCAACTAACTACCCATCTACCTTTATTCCTACCCTAACTAATTGAAAGTAACTAATTCATTCACTAATTAGTTGTGGATTAGAGAAATGGATCCTATACAACACATGTCAAAAAATGACATCAGAAATCCACCTTTCTTGTAGTTGTTTTCCCACAAGCATTGTAATGTTGGATACCCAAGTATCTTGAGCCTTTGACAAGTACATCCTCTAGAGGTAGGTTCCTCAAGTGACCATGATACCAAAACATTATACAAGAACAATTATCTATGACTTGAGTGAAAGAAGCTTTGCGCCATTTTCCACAAATTATACTGACCACTTCTTCACTACCATTGGAATACTTCCTATGATGACAAGAGCTTTGATACTTGAACTCCATAGTGAAATGCAGTACTGCATGGTAGCTGACATAAAGAAATATTGATTGAATCAACTTCTTGACAGTCTACATAACTGTTGTTTCATTAAGATGTTGTAGACAATGCAAATATATCAAATTATTAATACATTCTTCCTCCTTGAAGTAATTAAGCAAAATCTTCAAATTATCTGACATTGCATGTGATATCATCCCATATAAATACGGTACACTACATGCTTTAGAGGCAGATAAGCACAACTCATTATGCTTTGCCAAATGCCCAAGTCAAGCTCAGCAATCTGCTCCTTGATTGCCTATTGTTGTTCTAATTCTGCTCCCAAAAGATTTCCAAGAGTGTTGCTGCTAGTGTTTGCATCTTCACTAGCCAATTTCTTCAGCTCGTGGTCAGTGATCTGCCCCTTTGTAGCTTGTTGTAGATCTGCTTCCTATCTTTCTTCTTTTTATAGAAACATTGGCCGTTAGATTTTGGAATGGAACTAACCGTTGGTCTGTTATTTGTGTTAGTGTGAATGAGGTTATTTCCTAACTAGACAATGCTGGAAACCTATTCACTTGACTTAAGTTTACTTAGAACCTAAGTTAGTTGTCCTTATATCCTAGTTGGCATTCTAGAAGTTAGTTAATATTCATTCAAGTTAGTTGTCTCATGTTATAAAATTAAGGCACATGTCATGATCTTGTCTAATCTTATGACCTCACCTTGCCGAATATAAGGAAGGTATTTCTAGCATTGTAATATATCTAATATCTCATGTATCGATCATGTAGCCTTCGTATCATATTGTATTCTTGATTTTGTGAAATAGCATCTTCCATTGTTGTTTTTCCCATGTTATGTGAAGGTTATTTGGGGTTGCAGATTGAAGATCTCAGTTGTTTACTTCAACAGTTTGAGCTTTCACTCTCTCCTCTTTGTGATGTTTGAGCCAGAATGGGATTCTACAAAGTAATTGTGGTGGGCACATTGGTCTTGACCTGTAATACTAGTTCTGTCATTTTATGTTGGTTCCTTCAAATCCCCATCAAAGTATCTTGAAAAAAGAATCTGCCATTGCTACTTTTGTCAACGTTCTGAAAATTACATCATAGGCTGGCAAGATGCTAGCTCTCATACACTATAGAGACATACTAAATTCATGCATGAAGAAACTGACCCAACAATATTCTGGAAACAAATACTTTTTATTTTTCTACATTTTTTTCAAATACACACAAAGCATTGAACTACACTAGACTGATACAACTTGTTGGGTGCACTCAACATGCAAATTTAAACACCTAAATGATTCTCAACATGCTAAAAGCCTGCAAATTTGAATGCCTTGATGACTGATGTCACTCTGCACTGAATCATGACCACAAATTGCTTGTTAAGGGTTTTCAATCCCAATAAATCAGGTTGACATGCTTGAATTACAAACCTGAGCATAAAGTTGATCCTTTATTTGTAATTTTCAGAAATTTGATATATCCCTTCTCCTCTGCCCAGGACATTTTATAACTCAAGCTGTTCTTTCCTAGTACACCTAAATTAAAAACAAGACATCCTTCCAATGTTCACAGCAATAAAGCAAGTTAACTGACAAATCCAGCTCCTCAAACTCGATAGTTAACTGATAAATCAGTCCCTCAAACTAAGCCAGTTCCAAATAGTTAATTGTCAAAGCCTTTCCTCAATCACTGCAATCCCAAACAGTTAATTGACACACAACCACCTTTATTCCAGTCCTAACCAACTGAAAGTAGCTACAATTACATCTATGCTACTCCTACACTGATAGTCCATTAACTAAAAAGCTGTAGATTAAAGAAATAGACAGTACGCACCGCAAGTGTCAAAAAGGAGACATTACATACTGAAACTTTGAATTATTCATACGATAAGGCATTTACCATATTCATTATAAAGCCATACTACATAACATTAGAGTTGATTGAGATTAACATGAGAGTCGACATACAAATTAACAGAATTTCATTGTTTTCATTTAAGTTTTCATTGTCAATATGCATATATATGATATAACAGATACAAGAAAAGGCTGAAACAATATGACTACAAAATGAATGTTAAAATAAATAAAAAACAATATAGCTACTTAACCTACTGCTGCTATGCCTCATCTTTGCCTGAATCTGGGTCACTCACAATATGTGTCGTGGACCTTAATTTTTATAATTGGCTGAGAATGCAGCTGTTTCAGCATGATTGAAAAGGTTAACAATTTTAAAGTGTGGCATTTGCTTTAAGACACTGATGAATGAAGACTTAATTAGTACAGATATCTGTAATTCTATAAATAATTTAACCTGCAATCAAAACAGAAAGGCACGGTACTGCAAAGGTAGCAAGCAAAGGACAAATTGGACTAAAATGCAAAACCTCATTTGAAAACCTATCCGAACAATCTGACATCATGTAAATAAAGGTGATGGGTTATGAACTTATGACCAGCAATGCCATGTGGAGAACAATTTCATGGCGAACATAGCAAAATGTCAAATGAGTGTGTTTTGATGCTTTTTAATGTGAGATTGTTTACTTTAGGGTTTAAGGATTTAAAAGAATTGTGGCCAACTTCAAAGCAGACGGTGCAAAATGTTAAATGAATGTGTTTTGATGTTCTTGAATGTGTGTTTGCTTTAGGGTCTAGAGTTTTGAAAGGGTTGCCGGGCATCCATCCTTTTTATTTTTCCTTTCTTTAGTTTATTTTCGTGATTTTTCAAAACATGTTTACTGTCCAGTGACTGTTAGCCATCACCAGGATCCCTGGATGTTTTTAGAGGATTTGGCACCATTTCTGGAGCATACCCAGTCTAACATGGGTATTCAGGGACAGCCTGGGAATGCTATCCCATTAACATTACCCTACATAACAGAGTTTAATAACTACGTAGAATACCTATATCCAAAATAACAAGAAAATCCTAATGATTTCTGTTAGAATACAAAATGAAAAGACATTATATCAAATATTTTGTCAACACAAGGAAAGCTAACAAAAAGAGATATATCATCATGCACATGAGTGTTAGTAACTATGAGTACATAACTATATTTGCTGAAGAAGCTGAGTTTCACTCTACAAATTACATATGTCCCTATGAAACATATACTGTAAAATTAAGATACTATTGATAGGCATAGGCGTCCCAACATTACAGTCTAATGCTTTATATGAGAAAACCAAGAAATTACTTCTAGATTTACTCAAGTGGGATTAAACTTCACAAATTGATATATGTTCAGATGCTTAACTCCATCCTGTGCACAAGCATCAATTACTGAAAGTGGATAAGTATATGTTCTCTCAAGAAGCTCATTTCTCTTCATCAAACAACCTATGTCCTATGATACTTGCATTATGGATGGCATGATTGTTAAATTTTATTAGCTTTGTGAGCAAGGGGCACAACAAAATTCCAACACTCGTAAATATACTGTAAGAACAAATATGTTATAAAAACAAGGTCAATGACAACTACCTGTGGATTCTGCAGATTAAAGATTATCATATTTCGATCTGCTGTCCCAACAACCATAAGAGGATGCCGAACACTCAGTGCATAGCATCGTTCGGGAAGTGGATGGACAAATGCTGGATTTTGCTGCCGAGTATCCCAATACCTAAATAAACATAAAAATTAGGAAATGCTGATTAAAATATCAAGAAAATATATGAACATGTCCAAAAAACATCAGTGCCTAGACCTCTTCTACAATTACTGCAGCATAACTCTTTATCTACTAGAACTGCTCAGTACATGCTAGTAAGGACAATTTAAGGCCAAAACCAAGTCTGATGCTATTATTTCGCAAGTACTGAACTCCAACTAATTGGTCTTACAAAGCATCTAAGGTTTACCTTGACATTAAAACAAAAAATTTGTGAAAAACAAAAAGAAAACACCTCAAAATATAGCAATAAACTTTGAAATTTGAATTCTACACATACTTTATACTCAAAAGGTTAATTCTGATTTCAACACTTAGCCCAAAAGCTGATTTTAACTTGAGTGATTCTATCTATTGTCAGAATAATTATTTTGCAAAACAAACACCACTTCCATCAAAGATAGATTTTTGCAAATTTTGTGCATTTTTCGTATAATTAGTAAACTATACCTTCTATGCTTCCAAGAAAGCTGACACCCAATACAAAACATAGTAGTTATTCAAATAATAAATAATATTTATTAATGAAGCAAAGCAAGCATTGACTAGAAATCATAAACCTGCCACAGCAGCCAACAAAATTAAAAATGTAGGGCATGATTAGCATCCTTATTCCAAAGATTTTCAACAGTTTTATTCCAAAAAAGAAAGGAATTATATAAACAATCACAAATACCTAAAGTAGGAGCAATGGGACTCAAAAGTACATCCAGTTACAATAGAGAGAAAAAATTAAAAAACTATCCCATTAAAAAATTTTGAGCATCTGAAGAATGATGGAGTTCGAAAGCTCTAAGTGTCTACTAGGAATCTAACTAAGAAAGCCTATCATGGGTGGAAGAATGGAGCAGCATTTGAGGTGAGTTGAAGGCTGAATCCAAGTAAAACTGTCAACACCTAAGTTGCCGGATTCCGACCCTGGACCCTCGATTCGGGTCCAGGTCTGGATCCGTTGACCGGTTCGTGCTAGATCTGAGCAGGGTCCGGATCTGGACCTGTGGGTCCGTCTGGATCCGCAGACCCGTGGATCTCGACGGACCCACAGGTCCAGATCCGGACCATACTCGGATCCAGCACGGACCCGTGGGGATCTAGCGTGGACCTCGAGGATCCCACACAAATCCCCAGGGACCCACTGCCAAGCATGTTAAAGTGGGTCCAACTTTAAAAAAAATATTTGTTTTTTTTTGCTTCTAACCCTAAAATGGCCCTTATTTATTTTTTTGCTTCATGATTGATGAACATTGAATCATGTTTCAAACTTTAATGAACTACATTTTGAATTTTCATTTTGTAATTCAATGTGCTGATTTTCTTTAGAATCGTGAACATAGATCAATGATCAAGTATACTACTTAAATTATTAATGTTCATCTTTGAGATTTGGCATTGATCAATGATCAAGCATCATAGATTCATACTATGAAATGATTTAGTTTTAGAATTACGTATATTTCTCTTATTTTTTTGTATATATAATGCATATATATATATATATATATATATATACACACGAACCATACAAATCATAATGGGAAATATTTTTTTTCACGAATCCTTGAACCGGATTCTCGAACCCGAATCCGTCCCTAAACCCGAACCGGCAACTTAGGTCAACACGGAAAGGAAATTGTTCATAAAGGAACCTAATAGTCATGCAGCCACTGCAAATATAAAAGATAATGGGAAGGCCATTCTGAAAGTCACTGAAATTCGCAATGTTGTGCGGGCAAATAATGTTGATGCTCGAGACAAGAATTAACATTTTCATGAGCTGGTTGAAAGGATTATGCTTAGAGCTTTGCTTCATTCTAGACTCTAGTCATAATTTAATTGAGCAACATGCTAACATAAAAATATATATAGCAAGCATTACGGGCTTAACATAATGAAACAGCCCATAATAAGTTCAATGATAAGGAGTGGAGGTCATATGTCTTGAAGGATTATCAATTCAATGTGTTCAAGCCTTTGTTTAGTTTGGTGTTACCATGCAAATAAATTAAGAGACTTCAAACAGAAAAGTTAATCTGTCATTAGGATGGTTTCATTGATCATTTTTTATTTGTCAGAATTATTCAGTTAGATGTAATTGTTGGGGTTTACACCATTTTATTATGATAAAAAATTTAAAATTTATCAAAAAAACAACACAAATGTTTTACAACCTAACACAGGAAGTAGACAAGTATGGTCCAAAGTTAGCATAAGAAAGAATAAATGTTAACATGATGGTCAATAAATTACAAACATAGCCACTGTTCTGAGAATCTCAAATAATAAAACCCTCAAATTTCCATCCCAGTGAACTGCTAGAGGAAATATTATTAGATGAATAAAAGTTACTAGCACAAATTGAACATTATTTTAGCTAAAGAGCATTCGGCTGCACAGAAACTAGATTACACTGAGTATTTGAACAGACAATAGGATTTTTTTTTTTTTGTTTTATATCTTTAATAAACTTATTGAATATTTATCCAAGTGATAAAGTTTCTTGTGAGTGAAAATAGCAAATAAAACCTGGCACTTAATCCCATGTAGGCAATAACAAGAGAAGAAAAGAAAAGAAATCATCATTCTCATACATACTTTAATGCCTTGTCCCAACCTCCAGTTACAAGCAAGTTCAATTCTGCAATCCACGCAATCTCTTTAATAGGAGCATCATGAACTCCCACTGTTACTGGCTGACCACCAGAGAGCAGAGGCCACATTTTAACTTGCTTATCACAGCCAGCTGAAAAAACAACAGTGCCATCATCCTTCCATGTTGAACAGAGAACCTATATCATGAAATTATTAAATACAATCAATAAGCACACAAAGAACTTTAAGAGTGATTAAACAACACAAGAATTAATAATTCATTATTCGTTATCATATATCTGCTATAATTTCCACATTCACAACAATGTCCAACACAGGAAGTATGAAAGGGGCAGCAATCTGAAACAACTCACTGGTTGATCATGTGTTATTGCTGCTTTGGGCATGCTAGCACCGGTACTATGAATTTCCCAGCACCTTACCTGGTTAGCGAAGTTTCAAAATATAAAGATCAGAATAATATCGTTACCCTAAATGAATAATGTTTATGCAACCTTGTTTAGCAATTTGTTGGCAGTAAGAACAAACATTATTATCCCAGGATGTTGCCACCAAATAGTTAGCTTTTGGACTGAAAGAGAGGCTTGAGATGCTATCAGTTGGTGGCTGCACAACCTGCAAAATAAAGCAACAGCTTAAATAGTTATGTTATTGTTTTGCCTGTTTACTGGCCACACTGCACATTCTTCCCATAGACTAAAAAGTACATATATGTGCTATGCTATCAGAAACAAGAAACAGATAAGGTGATAGGATACAGGATTAAACAAGAAATGAGAGTGTAATATCCCCTACCAAATTTTGCCCTTAAGTCCTCGATAGAACTTAGAGGAATTTCGTCAAACAGTTATCTTGCAGAGTCTGTTCGGAGTTTTCAATCACTTACTTCCGATATACAGCTAAGTTATATTGCCCAAACAACAAATAGAGTTCAAAGAAATGAATAATGATGCACCAAAACAAAGTTACATGGGGAAAGACCACTTTATTGTTACCAAAAACAGTCAAGTTTACACCTCGAAATAATTCTGATAATAAGTTTCAGCATTCATATCACAGAGTAATTACATCCTTTGATTACACTTACTAATTTAGAACATATAAACCACATACCAGGAGATCGTGCTCAAGAATGGATTAAAATCAATGACATTCGAACCTTGTGTCTGCTGGAAAAGGATAGCAGCATTCTGTTATAGTTTTCTGAGTCTGCAGTCATGCTGAAGCCACCATTTTCTGATTATTATGTCCCAGATTGAACAGATATCTCTTTCTCCTACCAAATACCGTGTCCCGGCCAGCTTTTTGCTCACCCAGCAATTGCTATAAAGACTTTCCCACGGTCAGGAGGTTATGCCTTACAGCTTATATTTGGAAATCTCAACCATCAATGCCCAGAATTATGGAGAGTTGTCTCCCAATGTCTGCTACCCGTACACTACAAAACACGGAACCGGCACTCATAACCTCTAAAGACTCAGGGCTGGAATTGCACAAGTTCCATGACAAGAATGTTCAGCTAGTAACGCCCGGCACTCAGCTTGATATGATAAATTTATTTGCCAGACTTTAGATATATTTCTGGCCAAACTTTGGAAGAGATAGGAGCTTTGGCATAGATTATTTAAGTGGAAATAGAAATTATTATTTAATATTAATTTGTCCATTAATATTAAATAATTAAATCCCTTATTATTTAAATCAGAGTTACAGGACTCGCAGAGTCCGGGCTGGACTCGGCGAGTCCCGAGCCGAGTCAGGCCTGCCGAGCGCAGGTGGCTCTGGACTCGGACTCTGCCGAGTCCAGGAGAGTCCATCCGGACTCGCAGAGTCCTTGGACTCGCTGGACTCGGCGAGTCCCGAGCCCAGGACTCTGCCGCGGCAGCAGAGTTAAAAAAGTGAAAAAAAAACACTTTTTAATGTTTTTCTCTTTTCACTTACGGTTTATATGTTATGTTTTTGACCTAAAAAGGTCATTCTATCACATGCAAACAAGGAGAGGAGAGAAAAAAGGCTTGAGAGAGGAGTATTGGGGTTTTAGGAAAAATA
>MU226101.1:2310178-2330664 GCA_018584345.1 Thuja plicata
TAACATTCTTTAATTTGCTTTTCATTTGTTTCATGTTTGTTTAATTTTGTGAACACTATCCAGGTTGCAAGTTCTTCAGCTGCTGAACGGAATTGGAGTACATACTCCTTTATCCATTCAGTGAAGCGCAACCTGTTGGGCTCAAAGAAAGCTGAGGACTTGGTTTTCATTCATACCAACTTGCGTCTTTTGTCACGTAAGGAGGAACATTACAAGAAAGGGTCGGCCATCCTTTGGGATGTAACCCCTGAGTGTGCAAACTTGGATGCAACAATTCAGGATCTGACTGCAACCATAGATGATGTCGATGGTGATAATACCATTATGACACATGGTATTGGTGAATCTAGCACCAGTGGAACCGTGTTAGCCTCAAATGATCTTGAACTTGCAGCACATGGAGATGATGAGAATGTGGATTTTCTTGAGAATCCTTATGATTATGGATCTAATTAGTGAATCTTGAGTCTTGACTCTTGATTGATGAACATTGAATCATGAACTAAGTTTTCGTTTTGTAGTTCAAATTGTATTTGAATCTTGAACATGACTAATAAGTTATTAATATTGAACTTATTTCAACTTGTTGTCACGTCTTTGAAGTTATTATATTAATATCAAATATGAAATATCTTGAATCTTGATCAATGGTGAAGTATCATACTATCAATATCAAATGATTTAGTTTTGTATGTTTCTTGCATTTCTTTGCATACATAATATATTATACTATTTATATATATATATATTTTTAAAATATATATATATATATATATATAAACGCATCCCCCAAAAAAAAAAATTCGCACATCCGCGCACCCGCATCCTGCATCCGCATCTGTATCCGCACCCGAATCAGTAACTAAGCTTTAAAGTGACTTTCTTTTTTATAATTTTGGCTGACATAAAAAGTCACTTTAATATTAAATTAAACTGTCATTATATTTCGACAACTTAAATTATTAATTAATTTCAAATGTCCCATAAAAGGGACATTACAGAGAGCTCTACGATTACCAAGTTAATACATATTTTACAGTTTTATATTATATTGCCAAAATAATTGAACTTAACTATCATCATATTAAAAAGAATACAGACTGTTCAACTTTCTTAACTACAAAAAAATGCCATGTCTAAAAAGAGCAATCAACAAAATCAACGACACTAATAGGCTTTACATTTCTGCGATTTCTACAACAGGTTCTCAATCCAAACATCTGTTTGGAAATTAATTAAGCAACCAACAAGAGAATGCCAATCATAAGGAAAGGAGAATAAGGTGAAGGAACTTCTATGCTTATTTCAATCATGTGACAAATGGAGAAAGTTACGTATGGTCTTTAGTAATTGAGAGCATATATTCAAACATTTTTCTGGGACCCAAATTGTTTTCTAATAACTTAAAAGGCTTTCATTGTTAGGATGCATTGTAAACCTGTCAAAGTATTGAATTATTGTTATTGTAGTTGTACGTAGCCCATGATGAAGCTATGTAAATTAAATTAGCAAATATGCACCATAATTAATTATAGAAATATTGCACAGAAATAACATGATTATTTCTAGCCAATATATGCCAATGAAATGACATGCCCATTACCCGTGTCACAAAATAGCACTCAATGTATAGTTGGTATAAAGGATTGAATGTTGCTTTTTCTTCACTGCAACATGTTGGTGAATCTTTCTCCACCACTCAGATTCACAACAACGATAGTATGAATGGAAAATATGTTTTCAGAAGTATTTTGCCCTTTGAGTTCAAATTTCAGTGGAGTGCCACACTTTTTTTTTAATGTTTCTAATTATAGAGAAGAAACATCCAAAAAACTTTGCATTCCAAACATGCCGAAGTCTGAATATACTTTCTAACTAACAGAGGAAACTAGTCTCCAACAGAAATCAGGTGGATGAGAGAAACATATTTGAGATTTTAGTTGTTTTAGAATCTGAACTGAAATGGGGTTCACCACTTAGTGTGTTGGTTGTTAAGTGGCGGTGGTGGTGTTGTCCCCACCCAGGTTCAAACCCTCACTGGGCCATTGTGATCGCGGGCTTGTGCCTTCGCTGATCCAATGTGCTCGTGGATTTGGGCCTCAACGTTGTAATAGAAGGATGAGGTCCCCCATTTGTGGCCTCACTCGTTCATAGCTCCAGGTCAAAAGTGTTTCATGTGGAGTCGGAGGGCGTGTCGTGCCAGCGTCACCGGTCACATTAAAAAGTTTACCAGGCACTTTCATAAAAAATAAATAAATAAAAAAAGAGAATCTGAACTGAAATATAAAAAAATTCACTCTTAATGACTTTTGTATTAGTAAATTTTGAATTTCTGCAGAAAAACTCTGAAAAGTAAAGGTAACACCAAAATCTGCAAAAAGAAAACCATATAAAATGTAAGCTTTGGTTTTTCCTTCGAGATTTTCTTGAAAAGGTTTGAGTTCCAACTTAGACCAAACAAACTAAATGTTATTCCTTTGTATGGGACCAATAGTGAACTCGATGTGCTTGGGGCAAACCCTAGGCTGTCCTAGACCAAAATTCAACCCCAAACTAGACCCATACAAGTACTTGGGCATGAGGGGGGATCTTTCCAATCCTACAACATAGCTTACATACCATAAACCCAAGCCAAATTGACTAATGCACTCAAGTGTGAGGGAAACATTGAAAAGACTGAATGAATAAAATAATAGCATGCAAAGTGCCAACCCTTTGTTTTAGTATGTTCCTTGCAAACTAAGAGAACAAATGGACAAGCAAGACGCAAAACTGTTGGTATATTTGTTAAACGTTCACATAATTTGTTAAAGGTTTGCTAGTATTATGTGGACTATTATAATATGTCAGTTGTCCTTATATATGTTTGTTGAGTTGTTAACAACCACTCATATATTTAGAGGATTTGTTCCCTCTAAAATAGGATTTGAAAAGCCTATAAATATGTAAGTTATTTGATTGAATGATATCACGGATATATTTTTATGTGCTCTCAAAATTAATATGGTATCACAACAGGAACAAATAATGGGATTGAAGAGAAACTCTATGCTATTATTCGGTGATCCTTTATGGGAGCATCCCCAACTATTAATATTTTCTCAATATTTGGATTCACTTCTTGATCTCAAGCAAGCCAATCCCATCATAATTTAATTGCCGTTATGACCAGCAAGCTACTACTAGAAGGCTCGCAGGGGGACCAAAATAAGACTAGGCCATTAAGAATCAGCAGAGGCTAGTCTAGGATTGAAGGTAATCAATACCAGTGCACTCATCAATGGCCTAGCCCAACATGTGCAGTATCTTTAGACAAAGGAGTGTTTGAATTTGAAACTCTAAAAAACAACATGATTGTACTAACTATTCACCCGAATATGTAGAGTTTACAGAAGCTTTAACAAAAAAGCAAAGTCGTCTAAATATGGATGACTAAAAATAAAATTGATTAATACAATTCAAAAATAGAGCCTAAATGACCATTAACAAAAAGAATCTAGAAGCAAGCTAAAAATAGCAAAGAAACCTAAGGTACTAAAAATATTCTAATAGAATTCTAGCAAGTAACGCCATTGGTGGCAAGGAGGAGCTCTACCGTGGTAGAGAAGGGGGCAAGGCTATAATATATTGTGCATGTTGATCATTGTAGCAATATATATTTCTGCATCTTGAGATTGAGATATTGGAATTATCACTGAAGCCTTCCTACATTCATGCATGGAAGAGCCTCATCGACACGGTCGGATTGAATGGAGCCACGCTAAGGGACAACGCCTGAGTCATTAAAATTACCAGCAGGTGGAAATTGAGGGATGTGTTTATGAGATTCTAATGTGCACCTGCAGGGGCTCTGTACTTGGAAGGAAATGGGTGATTGTTTGCATGGGCTTAGAAACGTGCCAAAGAAATAGCAGATATTGAATTGTCTATTCAACTTGTTCATACTATTGCAAATTGGAAAATTGAGGAGGGCTTAGACACTTTTCTTGGGAATACCCTACTTTGCTCAAGGTGTCGCTTCCTTAAGATTTCAAGTATTGAATTTGCCTAAGGATTGGATTTCTATTGTCATATATAGAGGAGGGATACTAAGAGCCTCCAAGGTAGTTGCAATGTTTCAATATTTAGCCTTGAAGATTGGAGCAGGGTTGGGCAATATTTGCCTTCACATACAATTATTTTAAAGCGAGAAGTATAAACACAACCCCCTTTCACACAAGTCAAGGCACAATTTGGTTTTGTTTCTGCCAAAGTTGTGCATCAAGATTCAGGTTTGTGGCATGGGTTTATGCACATGAATCCAAATCTACACAAGTTCTAAAATACTTGTACAAAACCTTTCAATTTTCTTGCTAAAATGTAGGTGCAACAATCCTATAGAAATCGTTCTGAATTCAAGTTTGTGATTTAGCAAAGTGAGTGATAAAGCTTGTGATTTATGCAAATCAAAATTTGTTTCATACAATTGTGTACACTTGTTGGAGTTGACAAATTTATGATGGCAGCAAACATCCAAACTCTGCTGCTACCAAAATCACAAAAAATTGGCTCACACCACTGTTGTCGGGTAAATGGGTAGTTAAACGGTTGCTCCGTCCGAGGGAGTTACACGGATGCGACGGTTCGCCTCGCATCCCCTTGGACACTATATGTATGCATTTCTCTCTTCCAGCAAGGCGGTGCTGATTATGATATGCAGAAATACATTTGTACATGGTGATCAATCTATGAATATAATGCTGTTATGTTTTCTATACTTTATCTATTAAGCACTTTACTTCAAGTATGCAAATAGTCTTTGTTACCCCACGAGGGTAAACATTTGGCGCCGTTGTCGGGGACCGAACCCAGGTCACCCGCGTGACAGGCGGGAATACTCACCACTATACTACAATGATGTAGTTGAGGCATAGTTAGCCGAGGCCAAGGAGGCATGCAGTCACAAGGAGGTTGAACTGTAGGAGGTTACCTTAATGCTCAAGGAAGCTGTCGAGGCCAACTCCTAGGTATAGGCGGATCTGGATATCCGTACTCAGCAGGTGTATCAGTTGCGGAGGAAATTGAACCATTTTGCGTCCCAACCGTCAGTTCCAGGGATGCCCCCTTCCACTTCCTCTTAGCTGGTTTCTTTATGTTATGTAATGGGCATTATCTCCATTTTGTATGTTGTCGTCCGGAGACGACTTTCTTTTTGGGGGGGATGATGTTGTCGGGTAAATGGGTAGTTAAACAGTTGGTCCATCCGAGGGAGTTACATGAATGCAATGGTTCGCCTCGCATCCCCTCAGACACTATATGTATGCATTTCTCTCTTCCAGCAAGGGGGTGCTGATTATGATATGCGAAAATACATTTGTACATGGTGATCAATCTATGAATATAATGTTGTTATGTTCTCTATACTTTCTCTGTTAAGCACTTGACTTTCTGTAAGCAAAGAGTCTTTGTTACCCCACGAGGGTAACCACAGTGTTTGGAGTCATTAAATCCTCACGATTTGTGAGTATAGGAGTCTCGCAAAAAAATTGTTAAAAAAAAAGAAGACTAGATACTGATGTTGATGATTATGACCAATGTCATAACAAAGCCTTGTTGATACTGAAGTTGCCTATCGGAGATGAATTGATTCCTGAAGTTCTCAATGTAGAATCTGGTGCAAACTTGTGGTGGAAAATACGAAGCAAGTACTAGACCATGGAGGCAAGAAGGTTCCCTATTCTTAAAAATTAGTTGTATTCATCTCAATTGAAGGAGGCTCAATTGCAGACCACCTCATGCAACTCAAGGATTTGCATGACCAATTAGATGTTATCAAAAAGCAGATAGACAACGAAGACATGGTCAGCATAGTACTACATGGTTTACCACACTCATATCAAGGATTTGTGGAATCCTTGTATCTGATAGCTGAAACACAAACCCTCAACTTCGACAAATTGTCTACATTGCTTCTACAGAAGGAGAGAAGACCGGTGCAAGAAGTATCTAGTTCAAGGGGCACAGAAAGCCCTTTTGGACAAAATTCAAGGGAAAGCAGCAAAAGGACCACTGTAGAAACCTAGATGGTACTGAGTCTTTTAATAAAAATGTTGAGACTGGTAAACCCTCGAATGCAGCAGGTAAATCATCTAAACCAAGTGTGGTTTGTTGCATCTGTAAAAAACATGGACATCGTGGTGATATTTGTTAGCATAACCCCCAAAATATTCAACCTATAAAACAAGCTAATATTGCTACAACAGAGCCTAATGAACATGATGCAGACTTTGCATTGATCTCATCAAAACAAGGCTTGCATAAGTCCATGGAGTGGTACTTCAACTCAAGAGCATCAAGACATTACACATGTCAAAAAGATTGGTATGCTTCTTTTACAATTTGTTTAGATTAAAAAAGAAATTGTTTCTCTAGGTAATGATGGCACATACTTTAATCAAGAACATGGTGATCTACGTATATCATTAGATAATAATGCTACTTACACTTTCAAAAATGTGAGATATGTACCAAATATGGATAAAAACTTGTTATCAATCGGTGAAATTACTAAGAATCTACATCTTTCAGTAAGTTTTAAGAATAATAGGTATGAAGTTGCTCACACCCATAGTTCAAAATATCGTTATCAACAACTTATTGCCAAGGGCAAAAAGAAATATATCAGGAAATATCGGAGATAAGTCGGCAACTTATCGGGAAAATAATGGGAACTTAAAAATTGCTTAAATTTAATTAGAAATGCTTTTTTTTTGCAAAATTCAATAAGGAGATGCATCTAATGAGTAAACAAACCAAACAAGCTGATCTAGATATATATATAAATGCAAATAGGGTACAAAATCGCATCCTCATGTGGAATGTTGATGGCTGGTAGCCATAGTTTGATAGTCTGAACTCTGAAGCAAACTAAAAATAGCAAATTGTCTTTGTAAAACTATAAGCAAATATAAATACAATATCAAAATAGTCTACAATATCGAATCCGCTTCAAATCCACAAGAAATCACTCTAGAACGCTACAAATGACCTTTCTCCTCCAAACCCTTTCTCCTCTCCAAACTTGTTTTTGCAATCAAAAAAATTATGTTTTGCCCTTTTTTGGGCCGTCACTGTCTATATGCGTCTGCGGCCGATAAGTTTCTAACTTATCGCGATATTTTAACAATTTGTCGACAATATTTTAGCAATTTATTTGCGATATTTTAGAACTTATCTGCGATATTTTCCTGTGTGAAAGTTACATAACTTCTTGCACCGCGGAGCTTCTCGCGATAAGTGAAGTTATCGCAAAGATATTTGCAACATTTCAATCTATACTCACACCAACCACAAGTTAATAGCCCTTGGAGTTGGTGACAACAATTTGTACAAACTTGTGGACACAAGTACATCAAACTTGTATACCTTAGCAGGAAAAGATAAAGGTGATGCACTTTGGCACAAGAGATGTGGTCATCTAAATTATTACTATCTAGCTAAGTTAACCAAGACTAATATGGTCCATGGTCTTCCTATAATACAAAATTAACACCATGAATATGAAGGTCGTCAACTGGGAAAGCAAAGTCAATTGCCTTTTGTGAAGGAGCAGTCTTGGAGAGCACAACGTCTATCAAATCTTGTTCACATTGACATATGGGGTTCCGCTAGAACTACATCCATAGGTGGACCTAGATATTTTTTGCTAATCTTAGATGACTGTTCAAGAAAGAGTGGTGGTATTTCATGAAAGAAAATCCTAAATCTTTTAGGTTTTTCCAAATGCTTAAATATTCAGTTGAAAAACAAATAGGTAAGAATACTAAAAATTTGGCGGGAAGTTCACCAGCATGATATTCACCAACTTTTGCAAGCAAGAAGCTATCCATCAACAATATACCACACTATACACTCCACAACAATATAGAGTGGTTGAACGCAGAAATAGAGAGATTGTTGAAATGGGTAGGTGTATGATACAGTCAGAATCATAGTTGAAAATATCGTTATCGGCAACAATGAACTTCAAGTCAAGAAAGAGTTTGTAAGTATAGATAATGATTCATTACATAGGCGACATTCAATGTCTGAATATGACAAATTTGTTGTTAGTAGAGATGTAATTATTCATGAAAAGGCACCTTTCTTTGTATATGATGATAAGCCAATTGAGGTTCCACACAATGAATTTCTAGTAAAGAAAGAGTTTGAAAGTACAGATAATGATTCATTACATAGGCGACATACAATGCCTGAATGTGACAAGGAGTAAGATAGATCACATTGGCATATGCAAAATCCTCTTTGGGATACACAGTTCTTCTCCAAGTCAACCTTTTGACAATCGGCAACAGATACCCAAATCTCGTCAAAAATGGTTTAATAAGACCATTAAGGATGTGAAATAAGATGAACAAAAAGAAGCTCAAATGAGACAAGCTGCAAAGTTGTTGAGCATGCAAATTTTGCTTAGTCTCACAGGAGTTTGAATTGTCCCCATCTAAAGAAGCCTCTGATAAACCAGAATGGGAAGATGCTATGAAAGCTGAATTTGATGCCTTGACAAAGAACAACACATGTAAGTTGTGTAAATTGCCTTATGCCAAGAAGCCCATTGGTCGCAAATGGGTGTACATGGTGAAATACAAATCAGATGGGTCCATGGACAAGTTCAAAGCTCGAATTCTTGCCAAAGGATATGCATAGCGAGAAAACATAGACTGTGAGGAGAAATTTGCTCCTACAGCCAAAACGGTATATCTTGTTTCTTCTCTTATAGCTCAATTTGGGTGGCCATTGTAACAAATGGATGTCAGAAGTGGATTCTTAAATGGTGACATGAATGAAGAAGTCTCCATTGTCCAACCACAAGGGTTTCAAGTAGCAAGGAAAGAACATCTTGTTTTTGGGTTAATCAAGTCCTTGTACGGACTAAAGGAAGCTCTAAGAGCTTGGTATTTTGAAATTGACACTCCTATTACAAATTTTAGATATAGCAGAAGTCCTTCAGATTCCAATCTCTATGCACAACTCTTTGATGAGGACATTGTTATTCTCATTGTATATGTCGATGACCTAGTCATCGCAAGTAGTGGAGCCCAACTCGTTCAAAAAGTCAAGAATGATCTTTGTTTTGTATCTGAAATGACAAATCTTGGGCTCCATTACTGCCTAAGTGTGGAGTTTTGGCAGGGAAGTTGTATGGTTTTCATTTCTCAAGCTGGATACCCCACAACATTTTTTGATACCACGACATGTTTTGATTGTAATCCTCTTGCTACACCAATGGACGTTGGGTTGAAATTGTCAACCCATTCAAATTCCTCTCTTGTCAATGAGACCATTTACAAACAACTAGTAAGTAGTTTGACCTATCTTACTACTACCAAGCCAAACCCATGTTTTGCAATAAGCTATTTGTCTTGATTCATGTCCAATCCCAAGACAAATCAAGACAAAGCATTGTCTTGCATCAAATCAAATTTTGAAATGTATCAAAGGTACCCCAACCCCTAGCATATTGTATCAACACAAATGAATTTCACTTGAACGGTTACACAAATGCAGATTGGGCAGGTTCCATTGATAACCGTTGATCGATTACTGGATATGTGTTCTCACTTGATCCTAGAGTTATTTCATGGCAAAGCAAATTACAACAAAATATTGCACTATGATCTACAAAAGCAGAAAATAAAGCGGCATGTAGTGCAAGCTATGAAGTTACTTGGTTACATCAAGTTCTTTATGATCTTCACATAGATCAACGTGAACACACACATATTCATTGTGAAAATCAAAGTGTTCTCAAGATGGTTAAGAATCCAGTTTACCATGCCCGAACCTAACATATTGAAATTCATCATCATTATATCCAGGAGCTTAAAGCCCACCATTCAGTTTGTCTTCAATATTGTCCAACTGATGAACAAGTTGTTGACAGAATGTCAAAATCACTTGGTCGATTCAAATTTGTCTAATTTAGGGATAAGTAAGGCATTCTCTCTGGTTTAGACATTCTCTCAGGTTTTATCATTAAGGGAGGGGTGTGGTCACACTATTTCTCTTTTTTTTTGTACTGTGAGATACCTATGTCCACATTTTTCAGAGAAGTGTTTATGTGTGTTTGTGATAATGTGTGTTCCAATTGTTGTAATAACAAAACCTGTTATGTTTGTTATTAAGGGATGTAATAACCCTATCAATCAAGAAAGGTTGGAGTCCACTAATCGATGAACAATATTAATGAAAGCAACCATTATGGCAGAATTTTTTATAAGAGACACGTTCAAGAAAAGTGATTCTATTAATAGGACCACTACAAGCTAGCATTTAATGAAGATTTGTTTGAATTGCAATCAATATACCATGCCACCTGTTTAAGACAATGGAATTCAGCAGCAATGTCATCATCTGAAAAAAAAATTGCATCATGTGGGCATCTGCAATGAAGGAGGTTGTCAACATAGGTTTATACAGCGACCTACATGAAAGTGGCAATCTAACACAAGCAGACCAACGGCAACCATAAATACAGCAATCTGACTTTAGTTATGCATCAGTTTTAACTTTTAAGAGGTTGATAGGCCAACTATCACAGTGATTAACTCCATACCAGTCGACTACTAATAAGCAAACAAAGCAACTATCAAGGAAACAAAGAGAAGGCAGTATTCCCAATGAACAGCGACCAGATTGTCAATAGTCTACAAGTTCAACCCAAAGATTAGTTAAATAATATACAGCAATTTATTAAGGCAAACACAATATATATAAGGATTTTTCAATTCCAATGATTTATTTATGAAAAGGTGTCAGCACCAAGAGAGTAATAATCATAAGCCAAAGGGTGTGATTTGTTAAATGAAGTGTTGCAACCATAAGTATTCTTTTGAGGCATACTAAAAGGATATCAATATCATTCCAAAGGCATGGAGAATCAGATAACCTTATATCACTTACAGACCTAAGTAGAAGTAATCCACTAATTGTCAGAAAACCAGATTGCATAAGTAACAAGCAATATATCTGAAACAGCGACCCATATTGCAGCTACAAAGGTAACTTATCAGACGAGCAAACAAGTAATTCTTCAAGGTCTTCAGTGACCGATCAGCATCCAATATATTGCATTCACTCTAAGGAAGATATCAGAGACCGCGACAAAAAAATAGATATTTTCGGATCAGTTCATATCACATTCACATTAGTATAGAGAAATCAGGAAAGGTGATTACTTGATCTTGCAGATCACTCTATAGAGATTCTAGTTATACTTTTTGCAGTTCAGCAAAATATCAATGGTCGCCTCTAGATCCATACAATCTGTCTACCTAGAGCCTTCGATATATAATCCTTGTTTAAAGCATTTCATATCCTTAATATTGGTTGGATAGCAGATGCGTCATTAAGTCATTGATGTTGAAAGAGGTCTTAATATTGGTTGGATTGCGGATGTGTCATTAGTCATTTGAAGTTTCCTTGTTCAGGAGAGGGTAAAATATTTAGTATTATATTTTGTATGTTGGGGTGGTCACAAAACTCACATCAACAGAATTGGCACTAGAGAGAAGACTTGTTCGAATTCATTCCTAGAAATATCAAAAGAATTAGCAAAAGAAAAGTAGTCTGGAACCAATATGAGCTTTCAAGGATTGAATTCGAGATATGTTAGATCTCTTTTATGTTAAAACTCCAAAAAAATTGAAAAATCAGAAAAAAACAAAGGAAAAAAAAACGAAAACGATTTCTCAATGGATGGGCAGCAATTTCGTAATTATCGAGTCAATGTTCTTCCAATTTGGTTCGATTTGAATGACCAGTTACATCCACAAAGTTTGTTAGAATTTACATCACTAGGTTAGTGTAGAATCCATGACACCACCAAGCATGAGGAGATGCATTGTTTGACAGTTCTATTAAGGATGTAATTAGCATTACAACGGGAAATTTCTTTTTCAGAAGTACATAAACTGGTAGTACTTGTGAGACCAGAATCAGATTTTTATGGGTTCAAGGAAAGGATCAAGAAGGGATCGAGTGTTGAGAAAGACAGACATGAAGGAAATATTTTGCTCCCCAATTGGTGTAGCATACACAATATATCACATTTGGAATCCACTTGTCCATCACACCAAAATGCCATGCCAAAATGCCATCGACCAAGTTAAGTATCAAATGGGATGGTTTGAAGAGACATCAGATGATTACATTCAAACAAGTTTGGAAGCATTAGAGAATGAGGAGATACAAGTTGTTGCCACAAAAGAAGAGCATCAAGCATTTGAAGTAGAAGACTTAGCAAAAGGAGAAAGTGATTTTGATGTATTACAAGAAAAGGAAATCCTTGGTGAACAATCAAGTTTACAACAAAAGGAAGATTCAAATGAAGAATTGCAAGATATTCCTAAAAAAAATCGATTAGTGATCTCATTTCCGATGATGAAATTTCAAGCATCCTTCGAGAGGATAATCAAGTAGCAAGTTGATGAGCAAGTTGTCGCCATGGAAGTCACGAATGTAGAACAATTCGGGTTGGAGCTACAATTGGTAATAGTGTTTGAAAAAAAACTTGGAGAAATATTTGAAGATCAACTTATCAAAGATTCCTTACTTTTTGAGGATATGCTCACAGAGTTGCACTAGGATGCATGGTTTATGCAACACAAGGATGGGCAAGTGGAAGAGATATTCCATGGACTTGAGTTCAACATTGATCATGCAATTTTCACTCACGAATACGATGCGGATGCAAGTGGGATTATACACCATCAAGTTCGACCTCTTGAAGTTGTACATGGAAAACAAGGATTTCCATTCAAGAACAAAGCACGCCAGGTTGTTTCTTTCCCTACTCTTAGTTTTGAAAGTTATCATTTTGATTATGGAAATTGAGGAAAAACAACTTGTGTGTGAATTAATCATGGACCCAATGAATAGCCTCAATTGCTAATTTTGCATGATGTATTTCAAGAATTTAAATGTGAGGTGGTAAAGATTTTCTCAAAGTACAAGGATGAATTTGCTAGGCTTCGAACTATCACCAATGCCTTGTTATTGTTGAACCTTTTGAGAAATCATGTTTAGGTCATGTATATATGTAGGTCTCTTGAGTTTTGTTTGCCAGAGTTTTTTTTGTTTAGAGTTAGAGTAGGTCTGCCTTGAGCCATTTGGCTCAAGTTTTAGTTGTTAGTTTTAGTTTGCTTTGAGTTTACCTAGAGTCATTTGATTCTGGTCGTTTTCTTTCCTTAGTTTGGTTTGCTTTAGTTTAGGTGTTCCTACTTTGTTTAGTATAGTTTTGTGGGATCCCAATTTGTGAGAAAGGTGTTGTTGTTTCAACATGCTAAGGCATGATTCCGACTTTTTGATCCAGTCCGTTTCTTGGATAACTATTTATGAAGTGCTTTAGAATTTGAGGTTGTTCTTCTCTAACCCCTATTAGTTGTTACAAACATTCAAACATGGCAATGGAACTCGCAAACAAAACAAACTAAATAAATGTTTAAATTGATTGATTCTAATTGTGTTGAGAATGGTGGGGAGATAAAATCAATAACAAATCACCTTCATCCTGTTGGGCAGCATAATCTTTGAATCTAATCAAACGTGTAATAACAACAACTAAGGTGATCCATTAATCAACCCATCACAACAAACTCGGCTCTCCATAATGCATATGAAAGCTAGGCTCTACAAATATACTCAAGAAAATCCTTAATAGTTGCAAACTATCAAATGCGTCTACTTAGTAATTCATGCACATCCCCATATATCTCCTTCAATAATTTGAAAAGGTATCTTACAAAAGCTTTGCAAGAATTTTGTAGTCATCTGGCTGACTAACTAATCAGAAACACATCCGCAAACATACACCATGCACAAGGAAACACTCAATCAAGGTTTGAATCTGGTTTAATCACTTAATATACAATATTTATATGCATTACTACACATTTGAGATAGAACCAATATCATTACATTGCCAAAATATCAACACCTAGGTATGGAACAATGAACTCTCAGGTTCTCCAACCTAAGTTTTCTTTGCTATGCTCTCTCCCTCAGTCCCAAAAAGATTACCCTCAAACAATAAAAGCATAAGCTGATATTCTCCCTGCACGAAAGAAACATGATGTCTAAAAGCCATAGTGCACAAGCAGGCCTTAGCCACCATCTTCCCCCAATGCCCGACAAAAACTTGCCCTCGAAAAATATGACCCGACCAATAGGAGGCATAAGAAAATGTCCTTTTAACTGAAATAACACGTCACCAATAACTAACTAATTGCCTGAGAGAGGGTTCATAGAAAATATTCTGAAAATCATGCTATAGAGAAGCTTACTCTAACAAAGGAATGTTTGCAAATCATTTAGTAAGGGATGGGTGCCACATTTTTTCTTTATTCCCACTATAAAAAGCATTTACAATTCTTCTATAAATTCGCTCAAGCATTTATGGCATCGTAAAGATGGTTGGTGGAAAAAATCATGCCAAATAGCACCTATTAACACCATCAAAAGTCTCTTGTAGAATGTTGGCAAGGGAAAAATATATTGGGCACTAAAAATACCTCAAAAACCCAACCCATGTGCAATAGACCCAAAGATAGAAATCATCATTAAAAATGGCAGACCTCTGATAGAGAAGCTACCAAAGGTCAAGTTATCTGCACGCAAAAGAAATCCTTGTCAATCAAGCCAAGAAGTTGTTGTGCACACAGTTATACTGAGAGGGGAGGGTGAATCAATGTAACAATGCTCTTTTAACCTTCTAAAACCTTTTTAATTACTTTAAGATTTAATTCTAAATTAGCACATATGAGAAATCAAACAATAAGTACAACAACAACAAAGTTTACGTGGAAACCCTTGCAGGACAAAACCATGGCAAAAATATTGGTTGTATTAATTTTCTTAATACAAATTTTGTAGGCACCAACCCCTCATTCAAAATGTCTTCACAAAAGCTAACTCTCCTAATCAATCTACCATAATTCCCTTCTCAAATCTGCTACCAACTGATCATAAATCTGTCAAGAAAATGAAAACAATCTCCTCATGTAAATCTGCTACAAACTTCTTATACTCCTCATTAAATCTGCAAATGATCTTATAATATCCTCAAAAATATACAAATTATCTTCTCATTAATAGCTCTTCATAAACCCGGTGTATATGCTTGATCTATTGGCTTTTCACTCACAACACACACTCCTTATTTCTCATATTTTTCCCTTTTTATATCTTCATATTCATTGAATGGAAATACCCTTTTGAAACTAGACATCTCTTAAATGAGACATGTCTTCTCATAAATACCTCTTGAATTAAATAAACATTTTCTTTAAAAACAAAACACATCTCTTAATAATCGCACCTCTTTTCTTTAACAAATCATACCTTTAATATTTATGTTTGTGCACAATAATGAGTCACTCCTAGTCATCCAGCATATTAATAGTGTGATCAAATCCGTTGCAAACTGTAATAGATCAACACTCTAAATTTAAGTCTTGGTACAGTCGATGCCAAAATATTTTAAGAACTTGTCCATCGTAACTTCTTGTCTCCTAATTCTCCTTATAGAGTCGATGACTTAATCATGTTGGCTGTTAAGATCAACATCTCCGCATTTTATTTAAATCATTAATGACACTTTTCCTGACATCAATGAGAAATTTGCAAAAGAAGCAAGCAAAAGAAAATGCAAAATTGGCCAAAGTATCTCATCATTGAGCTTCAGCCTTCAAGCATACTACCTTCAACCCCATTTCAATCAAGCAAACAGACAATGGAATTCTCAAAAAATGCAACACATCCTTTTCTTTGTTCTTCATGAAAATTCCATCCTTCTTCACCTGCTCGGGGCTTAAAAATTTGCATTTTAAGATCAACATCTCCGCATTTTATTCAAATCATTAATGACACTTTTCCTGACATCAATGACAAATTTGCAAAAGAAGCAAGCAAAAAAAATGCAAAATTGGCCAAAGTATCTCATCGTTGAGCTTCAGCCTTCAAGCATACTACCTTCAACCCCATTCCAATCAAGCAAACAGACAATGGAATTCTCAAAAAATGCAACACTTATCCTTTTCTTTGTTCTTCATAAAAATTCCATCCTTCTTCCCTTTTTATATCTTCATATTCATTCAATGGAAATACCCTTTTGAAACTAGACATCTCTTATATGAGACATGTCTTCTCATAAATACCTCTTGAATTAAATAAACATTTTCTTTAAAAACAAAACACATCTCTTAATAATCGCACCTCTTTTCTTTAACAAATCGTACCTTTAATATTTATGTTTGTGCACTATAATGAGTCACTCCTAGTCATCCAGCATATTAATAGTGTGATCGAATCCATTGCAAACTATAATAGATCAACACTCTAAATAAGTCTTGGTACAGTCGATGCCAAAATATTTTTAGAACTTGTCCATCGTAACTCGTTGTCTCCTAATTCTCCTTATAGAGTCGATGTCTTAATCATGTTGGCTGTTAAGATCAACATCTCCGCATTTTATTCAAATCATTAACGAAACTTTTGCTGACATCAATGACAAATTTGCAAAAGAAGCAAGCAAAAGAAAATGCAAAATTGGCCAAAGTATCTCATCATTGAGCTTCAGCCTTCAAGCATACTACCTTCAACCCCATTCCAATCAAGCAAACAGACAATTAAATTCTCAAACAATGCAACACTTATCCTTTTCTTTGTTCTTCATAAAAATTCCATCCTTCTTCACCTGCTCGGGGCTTAAAAACCGACCAGCAACTCTCCAAAATTCTCCTTTGTAGCCTCTATGGGGAATGAAATCTTGTTAGGAACCAAAAGCTACATCAAAATCCTTTAATTAACTTCCACCTTTATGTCAAGTTTCAAATGTCACCCAAAACTAATGCCTCTCACCTTTGTCAAAGGTAAGAGTGGGACCCAAAACCTGTTCAATCTCCAACTCCAAGCCTTGGTCAAGGTTTCCCAGTCAATTAACTTAGCAGGGATTTGAAACTCCACAAACTTCTAAGTGTTTGATGTTGCATTGACGACGGAAAGCAAAATAGGAACTATCAACATTCATGGTAGGAACCGGGACCAAGTCAAAGGCTTTGGTGGTTCTTGGAACCACTAAAAGATCTAACTCATCATAGCTTGCGCATTTCTACCTGAAAACCTACCAACTTAAAGTTGAGAGGACCCTCTAAAGCCCTCTTCATGATAATTCTTTCAAATTGTGCTTACCTTGGCCACTTTGCCCAAATCAATAATTTATGCCCCATTAAGAACAAAGTCAATGCTTTCACAAGCAATAGGAACAAGAACCCATTGGCAATTTCGCAACTCTGGCAACCAAGAAAAGCTCTGACAAACCTTGACTAAGGTATAGCAAAGAAGTTGATGATCAAGAGTAGAGACGGAATTGAAAACCTATAGACAATTCCAACAGTTTCAAGAATACTGTCGACAACAACAAAGGTTCCTAGAACCAGGGAAACCTTTGACCAACCATAACTTGGTTATTTTAAATCCAATTTCCTCCAAAGTTGAATCACAAATACCCATTTGGCCATTATACAAGGTTCAAGGCTCAAACAAACCTCAATCTTAGCAATTTTTTGAGTTCTTGAGTTTTGAGGATTTAGCTCAGGAAAAAGAAAGAGGAACATTAAAACTACACAATATATTTCAACATAGTGACCTATTTTGAACTATCTCAAATGGGTTATCACCATAGGGCACACAACCTATGGATAGAGCAAGTCAAAATACACATTGAAAAATGAAACATAACATATACAAATCAATAAAACAAGTGGAGTACTTCAACATGCAGAATAAAACAAACTTAAATCACACGAGAGAACATGCAACATAAAATGACAAAAAATTCCTCAAATGTGCAAAAAGTTAAGTGAGTCATGCTCCTTGTGCCACTAATCCATAGTCATGCATGTTTTATAGTGCCTTAAGTCTCACGAAGCATCCATAGATTGTCTTGAAGATGGACATGAACTGCAATACACTTGCAAATATGGAAAATGAAGGACTCAATCTCATGTACAAAGGATTTGTTGTCAACTTGCAGAGGTCCAAAAACTTGTTGCAACAACCTCAATGCTAAGCATGCAACCTTTGTTACAACAAGATGTTGGAAAGGTGTTGCTTCACCACACTTGCAACAACATTCTTCTTTCTACTACAACCACCCTCTAAAAAAATCTCAACTCTCCGATTAGCTACATTACTCCAACGCTTAGCTTTGCCCAACAACTCCACATGGCTACAGCTATCTCTACCAACCAGCAACATAGCTCTAGCAATCTCAAGCTCTCAACTAGGCATCCTATAAACTAACTCTATATGCGAGCAAACATTGGCTTCATCTCTAACTCTTGACCAACCAAATTTGCACCTACAATAACATGGCTCCAATCCAATCTCTACTCACTTGCCAAAACTCTTGCTCATATGGTTTCCCATTCCATATAAAAATGGGGCTCTTCTTCCCTCCATCTTCACCTTCTATCCTCCATTCCCTTCAAATTTTCGCTACCCAAAACGTGGATAGTCATTTGCTAACATACAATTGTTGCCACCCACAAAGATTGACGGCCATATTACCGTCCAACCACTGTTGTCCTACTAGGTAACATTCATGCCCAAGGCAAAGGAACCAATGCACCAACAACAACAGCGACCACCCAAGACAAGAGCTGACACACACACCAACACAAACACCCACATCAAGATGCAATCATGCCTACCAGAACATGGAAAATGGGCACGCACAAGGAAGATCAAGAAAATAATCACATGCCACATTGTCCATAGAAAAACACCAACAATCAAGGGAAACATTGCAGTTATGGAAAACATTCATAGCCCGAAATTGCCCTTCCAACTTCCTCTTTGTTGCCATAAGCTTCTACCACCACCAATTAAATGTGCTTGTGCAGTGGGTTTTTCCTTATGCAATTACCATATAATGACATGGTGCTCAACGAGAATGCCCTTGCCATTCTATTGTACCTGCAACATTGCTGCAAACTATAATGTTCCAACCATACTATTCAATGTTTAATATCAGATTTTAAACATTTTCCAAATAATTGCTAAATACTAAAAATTCCGTCACAATTTCTTCTAGTAAATGTGCATGGAATTTGACAATTTACTTCTATTCAATTGGAAACTCCACCAAATTTTAGGGGCTGATTAATACACTATATTACTGGAAAATGACAACAAATAACCGCCTCATAGTATGAATAGAAAATCTGGAAATTATTGCTGGAATTGTTGTTGTTGAGGTGTTGACATTTATGTTTTGTCATTGATGTCAACATATGTTTCAGTTGGATATAGTAGAAGTCTCAGAAAGACTGGTTATCATAAGTACATGCGAGATTGACAGGTGTGTACGGACAATGTATGGCGTGTGAGAGTATGCGAGCACGGATTTGTGTAGAGGGGTGAGTTTCTACCCTATGTCTAAGGTTGTTAAATCTTATGTTGGTATTTGCATGAGTTATAGTTGTTTTGGTAAAGACTGATTACAGTGCAGTGACAGAGGATTATGACAGAGATGGTCTCTGAGTTTTTGGGATAACTTGGATGCGAGCGCAAGTTATGTCAAGCGAGCTTAAGGCATGATAAAAGATACATGAGAGAACATTCTTCGTGATTCTTGGGTCGCCGGATTCCTGAAGACGTCAGATGAGGCGTGTGGACTAGCGAAGACCTATTTGGGGCCGACTACAGAGATGTAACATGCTTAATGATTGGTGAGCGTGAATTATGGATCTTGGAGTGTAACTAATGATTTATATTTGATAATTACTTGTGTAAGGTACCGTGTGTATCTTAGCAAGGGTTTATGTAATTGTTTGTACATTGGGGAAGTCTTAACAGGCCGACCTAATTGTTTATTGTAACTTGTATAAAGGAAAGAAGTGCCTTGATGTGTAAACGTATGGATTGGATGTATTGGATGCTGCGAGTTCTGCTAGATGTAGAGTGGTAATTATATTTGTATTGCACTTCATTGGAACTGTATAGACAAAGCAAGTTGCTATCAGTCAGTTCACCGTTATAAGTATACTCTTATACTTTGTTTGGACAGTGAGTCCAGAAGGTGGGTTTAACCTTCAGAAGGTGGATTTAACCTTCACTTTGGGTAGTGTGCTCGGGCAGTGAACTCATCATTTCATTCAACTCCTAACAAGGTTTGTCCTTTAACAGGGACTTGTACTAGATGTAATAATCAACTCTTAACAGGGCTAGATCTTCTAACAGAGATACAATAATTCTAGTGCATTATTTGTGGGTGCTAATTCCCACCGGGGTTTTTCCCTTAACAGGGTTTCCTCGACAATAAAATACTTGTGTTATGGTATTATTCTTGAAGTGTTTAGAATTGCATTAAGTAATTGGTTTGAAATTTAAAGTTTAATTATTTGGCATACAACTATTCAATTGGAAACTCCACCAAATTTTAGGGG